>PVIU01002973.1:0-14912 GCA_004026605.1 Ondatra zibethicus
CTTATTCCCACAGTCCTCTGCAGCCCACTCGGCTCTGTATCTTATTCCCACAGTCCTCTGCAGCCCACTCGGCTGTGTATCTTCATCCCACAGTCCTCTGCAGCCCACTCGGCTGTGTATCTTATTCCCACAGTCCTCTGCAGCCCACTCGGCTGTGTATCTTAGTCCCACAGTCCTCTGCAGCCCACTCGGCTGTGTATCTTAGTCCCACAGTCCTCTGCAGCCCACTCGGCTCTGTATCTTAGTCCCACAGTCCTCTGCAGCCCACTGAGCTCTATATCTTCATCCTACAGTCCTCTGCAGGTCAAGGCCATGCAGCAGATGTGGTGACATTATCTTGTATTATTGTGCAAGAAGAGTGGATACAGCTACAGGACACCTCTTCTTGGAGTTTCTAACTCTGTCTCCTGCCACTTGCTCCTTGAAGTTCTAATGACAATTCTGCATCAGAGATCACTAAGTAGCAAGATCCAGGCCAATCTGGGCTACCTCACAAGACCCTGCCTCACAATAAACAAAACAACACAAGGCACGAAATGTGGGGAGAACGTGCAGCCAGAGTTTGAGACTCCCTTCACCACCATGACGCTAAACCATACCCTTCAAATGCTATGTTATAAAGCAGCACCACACCGAACCTGCGGTAATTTAAAGGGGGAAACCACACGTGTGCAATCACACACCTGTGAACACACACACTGGACACAGCCTACAGGCACCAGGGAAGCATTCTCCCTTCACCATCATTAGTTTTTAAAATTTTCTTTTTTTTGTTTTCCCCATTGGACATTCGTCTCACAGTTACAGTACCTGGCCAGCTTGTCTAAAATCTTATTCCTCATGTAACTGTTGCAGCAAGTATTCTGATCAATGACGTCAGCACTCAGAGGGGGCCACTTGTTCTGCTGAGGGGGCCTGGTTTCCTGGGTCTGAAATTCTTCAATCCACAGGCTAATGCTTGACCAGTCATGGCGAGCGGTGAGGTATCTCCAGAGAGCGTCTGGGGAATATGCTTTGTATTCTATATGAAGAACAAGACAAGAGCCTTTTAACAGCGCAGTGAACTGTGGTCACTGACTATGTAGTCACAGCATGCGGCTTATGCAGGCCTCTAATAATGTAACAGTCTTCTCTGTTCATTTTCTAGTCAACTCTACAGATGGGAAGAGGGAAGGTTCCTCTCTGCAGAGTCAGAACGAAACAGGCACCGAAGTTGCCAACTTTCTCCTCCTCTGCCACACAGAAACTCAGGCTAAAACAGACGCATGAATCTGATGCTAAGACTTTATCACTGCTCACCCACTTAGCTATGCTCCAGAGCCCAGTGTGATACTAATTCCCAGCTTACGTATGAAACTCAGAGGCTGTTTGGACAGAGAGACGTCACTCCGAAGCTGGAGTGATAACGATGGCTTTGATAATATCCACTCGCTGAACCTCATGAATTTTTCACCACCACAGTGTAAATCCATTACAAAACCTTGTAAACAAGAGGTCTTAACTCATGGCTGAATTTTAAAGAAAGTGAGCCTCCCCGCCAAAAGGAATTCTAAAGTAGAGACTTCCAAATATTAAAACATTAATGTCTAACTTACTCCCCGTTTAATATGCTCATATTTCAGGGTTTTTTTTTTTTACTTGCCTTCTGGACTTATCCTGGGGAGAAGGATGCATTCTTGTGTTTGCTGATCCCACCAGCGAGCCCAATTCAGTGCAATCCTATAGTCCTGTTCACTAAACTCATCTGTTTGATCACGTTTGAGGAATGTATCCAAGACAGATTTGTGCTTGAAATAGTCCTGTTCCTTTATCCAATAACTAAAAACAGTGAGATTTTATTTATTTATTTATTTATTTACACACACACACACTTTTTTTTTGTATTTGTTTTTTCAAGACAGGGTTTCTCTGTGTAGCCCTGGCCTTCCTGGAACTCACTCTGTAGTTCCAGGCTGACCTTGAACTCATACTGATCCACCTTTCTCTGCCTACGAGAACTGGAATTAAAGTCATGTGTCACCACTGCCCTGCCTAGCTGATGCCCCTCTTTAAGATACAAATTTTACCTTCCTGAGGAACAAGTGTTTATTTCCACAAAAGCAAAGTATGCTCATAATTATTACAAACAATGTGCTACCCACAACCTTCGTCCATTGTTACCGAAGGGGACTAATGAGCCTACCTGGGAAAACACTGCATCTGAACATTTTCTTGGAAATGTCCTGAATAAAACTTCTCAACTTGATGAACAAAGTCTATAGTTCTTCTTTCTTTTTCAGAAAAACACTTCTTTCCTTTTAAAATTTCAACCTTGGATAAAAAGCAATTAGAGCAATGACCACACAAAAATCAAGAACATTGGCAAAACAAAAAGCCATTTTGTTTTGAGATTAAATGCCATTTAATAATTGTATGCTGGGGTAGAATGTAGCTGGTAGAGTGCTTGTTTGGCATGCCTCAGGCCCTGGGTTTGGTCCACAGTACCACAAAGAAAGAGTGGGGGTAGGGGGAAGAAGAGGAAGAGAGAGGGAGAGAAGGGAGGGAGAAAGGGAGAAAGGAGGAAATTGTATTCCACGCTAAAAATTTTTCATTCCATTATTTGATTTGTATGGTACACCTCTGTGTGTGTGTGTGTGTGTGTGTGTGTGTGTGTAAGTCAGAGGACAACTTGTAGGAGTTGGGTTCTCTCCCTCTACCATGTGGGTCCCAGGGATAGAACTCAGGCTGTCAAGCTTGCCAGTAGGAGCCTTTATCTGCAGAGCCGCCCTGCCAATCCTCTAAGCTGCATTTTTAAGTTAATATATATTTTTATAAATTTTCCTTTACCACAGTGTCAAATACCAAGATACTCACAATCATTAAAAAAGGATTATGTTTCCTCAACTCATGTTTCCTAGATATTAAAATTATTTATTTTAAAGTTAAAAAAATTCATCAAGGTGGTCTAATAAGAATGTAATCAACAGTCAGGCATGCCCTGTAATCCTACCATCTAGAGAGCCGGGGCAGAAGGATTAGGAATCGGAGGCCAACTTGGACTACATACCAAGACCCTGTCTCAAAATGAAAAACAAAAAGTCACACCTTTACCTACCAAAAGGTCCCGTATATTTTTATCAGTTGTATAAAAGCATATCCTGAGCAACTCATCTTCCACATTGAAGCCCTGAAATAAACGAAATTTAAAAACTTACATTTATAAGGAACCCATTTGAATTCCTGTAGACATGTATTCTGCTAGAACAGCACACGACTTCTGCTCTTGGGAATATTTACTTTCTCCATCAGCTCTATGTATTGATTGCTGGTCCCCAAAGCCCTTAGTTATTTTCCCAGAGCAAAGGCAACACACAGAACAATTTACGGTAATACCAGGCAACCAGAGGACCAAAACTACAACAAACAGGTACGATGGTTTAGCTGGAATCCAAGGTTGGATGGACAGAAACAACAAACACATCTGCACTTTCAGCAAGTTTCCCTGGTGAGACTCCAGCCACACAGATGAAGACCAGACCTTTTTTTTTTTTAAAGATTTATTTATTTATTATGTATACAACATTCTGCCTCTATGTATGCCTGCACGCCAGAGGAGGGCGCCAGATCTCATTACAGATGGTTGTGAGCCACCATGTGGTTGCTAGGAATTGAACTCAGGACCTCTGGAAGAACAGCCAGTGCTCTTAACCACTGAGCCATCTCTCCAGTCCCATGAAGACCAGATCTTAACTTAGCTCAGAAGCCCTGCTTCTTCTAGGATTTCCCTTTTCCAATGAAGCAAAACTAACCTGCCAGAAAGTTCAAATGGAGACACAAGGGGTTACATGAAGAATATAGACTGCCCTCAGCAAAACCAAGGCTCCTTGCATGACATGTCTGAAGTCTTTTTTTTTTTAAATTTACTTATTTTTACTTTGTGCACATTGGTGTTTTGCCATGGGTGTTGGGTCCCCAAGAACTGGAATTACAGACAGTTGTGAGCTGCCATGTGGGTGCTGGGAATTGAACCCAAGTACTCTGGAAGAACCAGTGTTCTTAACCACTGAGCCATATCTCCAGCCCAAGTCTGAAGTCTTCTAGGAAAACACTGTCTCAGAGGGTGTGATAGTACAGCGCTTGAGAGACTGAGAAGGAGGACAGTGAGTTCAAGGCCAGCCTGGGCTACACAGTGTCTAAAAACAAATGAAAACAAGAGATGTCAGGTGTGGTGGCTCAAGCCTGCAATCCTAAAATGCTGAAGCTGAGCTAGGAGGATCACAAATAAGTCTGTGGCCAGTCCGGGCTGTAGAGTGAGTTCTAGGTCAACCTGGCCTACAGAGAGACTTTGTCTCAAAACAAAGGGGTGGGGTCAAGTCTTCTTATCCACCAGAGACAGACAGAGTATCACCACTCACCATATTCCTCAAGAGCGTGGAGGCTTTCTCTACACTGTTCTTTTTTAAACTGTCAAACACCAAATCTAGGCCTATCCTGACCAGCTCCTCAAGTTGTTGAGCAGAATGACCAGTAATCCTGAAGAAAGTCTGTGCCTCTGGTATTTTGTTATTTAAAATGGCATCAGCAATAACTTCCTAGGAAAAAGAAGAAAAAGTTTAAGTTCCTTGTAGCTTTCTTACTGCCAAGGCAGAATATATGCATGCATTAGACACCTAGTAAGGGGCCTTTGAAAATCTACTTCTTGCTGGGTGGTGGCGGCACATGCCTTTAATCCTAGCACTTGGGAGGCAGAGGCAGGAGGATCTTTGTGAGTCTGAGGCCAGCCTGGTCTATAGACAGGCTCCAAAGCTACAGAAAAATCCTGTCTCAAAAAAAGAAAAGAAAAGAAAAGAAAATCTATATCTTGGCAAGGTGTGGTACTGACTGAAGCAGAGAACCTCAACAGCCCAGGATCCCACAACTTGGAGGACACGAAGAAAGTGACAGTTACGGTGCTCACTGATGAGGGCTGTAATAACTAGGTTATAAAATGATTTCAAGGAAAGCCTGGGAGAGTAAGACCCTGTCTCCAAAAGAAATAAAAATAAAACAAAGTGCCAGGCCCACGCAGTGATGCAGGGCTCCTGGGAGCTGCCACTGGAGATGGGTTTAAGGCTGATCCTGTGTCCAACATGGCATTCCAAGGGCACTTGCTTATGCGCAGCATTAAATCAGGAGGACCTGGAGATACAGATTTGATATTATGCCCCGAGAACCCACATCAGCAAAACCTAAGACCCTGGCCAAAGACTCCACAGCACAGGGTACAGACTCTAAAGTCCATTTCTTCTGGTGCTTTCTTAGGCTATCCGAATCTGCAGAAATATGATGAGTACTCATATTTACCTCAAAGCTGAGTTTCTCCCAAATGTTGCCCTCCTTTACTGAGAGGATATCTTTGTTTACGCCACAGTCATCAGGGGCATCTGCTGGCTTCCAAGGAAACTTTATCATGAAAGTGCGAAGTTCATTGATGTAGCTGGTCAAAATGTCCACTCCTTTCTGGAGATACTCATCTAGCTCTGTAAAAAACATCAGTGTGTCAATTTGCATGTGTGTGTGAGTGTGTGTGCATGTGCATGAGTATGTATGTTCATGTGTAAATAGGCATGGAAAGAAAAGGAAGGGAAAACACACTACAACTTGTTGAAAGGAATTCTGGGAATTGTCAAATTTGAAAACAAGTATTTTCAAATAATAATCCGAGGCGTTTCTCCCTTTCTATGAGCAGCTGCATTTAGCACAGTCCACTCCACTCTGCACAGAGATTATCCTTAGATCTTCCTGCCGGTGCTCCTATGTCAAACCCATTCCCCTCACTCTTTCTTCACTGCAGTGTGCCTGTTCGTCAGTACAGTGTGCCCCTTCTTCACTGCGGGGTGCCCCTTCACTGCGGGGTGCCCCTTCACTGCGGGGTGCCCCTTCACTGCGGGGTGCCCCCTTCACTGCGGGGTGCCCCTTCACTGCGGGGTGCCCCTTCACTGCAGTGTGCCCCTCTTCATTGTGGTGTGCCCCTTCACTGCGTTTCCTGTTTCTGTTCTGATGGCCCATCCTCACTGCTATTCTTACCTTCAGTGTGCACAAAAAGCTCCCTTATTTGTTTGTTAAGGAAGGAGAGTGTGAGGTGAAGCAGCTGCTCTGCAAAGTGTTTGCTCTGGGTCTCAGAGTCGCTTTCTCTAATTGCTGAGCAGAGCAAATCCAGTGCTGGTCTCATCTCTTCCACCTCTGAGAACAAACGAGGAAATTAACATGGCAACCATCTCCCCAACATTAGCAATCCAAATGTTAGTTGCAATGTTCTTACATATATGAACAAGGTCCAGTGTCTTGTTTTCACATGTTCATACATCTTAGGAAGGCTTATGACTTACAAACCTCAATGACTACAGCCGCTAAAAAACACTTACTGGTATTATTACTATTATTTTACAGACTTGGTGTTTTATAAACTCTTTTTTTTGTTTTCAACAACCTATTAAGTGTTTACTTCTTTTCACAGAGAGGAGACTGAGATTGAGAGAGAATAAGCCACTTACCCAAGCTAATTCTGAAAGTAAATAAAATGGCAGAGCCAAAATTTGAACTTAAACCTCTGTGACTCCAAAGCCACTCCAACAGCTGTGTAGAGGACAGGGGTGGAACACACCCTGAATCCCCTCTTCTGGCTAGAGGGCCCTCTTGGGGGATTCCTGTCTCTCAGCATCCACCCAGCTTTGCGAGCGCATGTGTGCAAGAATTATGGGAAACAGGCCCAGGAAGGTAAGTGAAGCTCATTCCCAGGCATCTGATTTCAGATCCATTTCTGCCTTTAGATAAAGGCAGTGCAGGTAAGAGAAGAGAGAGCCACAGGGCAGTGGCAGCGCACGCCTTTAATCCCAGCACTCGGGAGGCAGAGGCAGGTGGATCTCTGTGAGTTCGAGACCAGCCTGGTCTACAGAGCTAGTTCCAAGACAGGCTTCCAAAGCCACAGGGAAACCCTGTCTCGAAAAACCAAAAAAAAAAAAAAAAAAAAGAGAGAGAGAAGAGAGAGTCCAAGCTATCAAACACATGCGGGAATAGCAGCCACACAGCTTCTGATGGAACACTTTCAATACTATGAATTAATCTATATGTACATTTTTAATTGAGAAGCTTAAAAAACACATCCAAGAGGAAGAAAAATCAACCCTATGATCAAGACAAAAATCAGGTTGGGAGTGTAGCTCAATGGCATAACATGTGTGAAGTCCTAGGCTTGATCCTCAGCACAGAAAGAGGGGTGGGTAGAGAGAGAAGAGAGGAGGGACAGGGAGGGTAAAGGGAGATGGAGAAATATGGGGGAGGGTGGGCATATTTTACAAATTTGGTTCCATTTCTGGATTTTGTTTCATTTTGTGAGACAGGGCCTCACTATGTAGCCCTGCCTGGCTGGCCTCGAGCTCACTATATAGATCAGGCTGTTTTTGAATCCCCAGCAATCTGCCCTTTTCTACCTTTCAAGTACTCAAATTAAAGTTCTGTGTTTGGTTTGTTTATTTTGAGACAGGATCTGATACAATCCAAGGTTCCTTCAAACTTACTAGGTGGCACAGACTAGCTTTGAACTTGCAATCCTCCCTCCTTCCTCAGAAAGGCTGGATCACAGGCATGCAACCCATGCCTCCCTTCGCTGACAGAATACCCATTTTATTTTATTGTATTATTTTATTTTATGTGTATGAGTGTTTTGCCTGCATGTATGTATGTATGTGTACCATTGTGTGTACCTAGTGCCCAAGGAGGCTAGAAGAGGCATCAGATCCCTTGGAACTGGAGTTACAGACAGTTGTGAGCCACTAAGTGGGTGCTGGGAATTGAACCTAGGCCCTCTGGAAAAGTGCTGAGTGCTCTTAACCACTGTGCCATCTCCCCAGTCCCTCTTTACTTTTAAACAGAGGAAAGAGGTCTTGGATCTCGAGTTGCAGGAGGCTGTGAGCCATCTGACATGGGTGCTGGGAATTGAACTCAGGTCCTCTGCAAGAATAATATGCACTTTTCACAGGTGAGCCATCTCTCCAGCCTGAGATAATATTAAGAAGAAAAAAATTTTGCTCATATCTCATGAAGAAGATTGCCATTTTCTCCATGTAACTAAAGTGAAAATTCATAAAACTTGCCTGAGGACAGTTTCAACTGCATATTGCAGCCAAGCATGATAACACCCTTAGAGCTGAAAATTCTACGTTGACTATGACTATACATAGGTATACACACACACACACACACAAAAAGAGAGATTTATATCATACAGCTAATAGTTTAAACAAAACAGTAGACACTAGAGTCACCCCGAGCGGCACAGAGCACAGCACAGGCTATGGACAGTAGACACTAGAGTCACCCCGAGTGGCGCTCTTCTAGTACTAAGGACTGAACAAGTGCCCCACACGTCAGACAATGCTGCAGCACTGAGCACCTCCAGTCCCTTCAAGGAGAACATTACAGACTTCGACAAATTCCCTCCAAGTACATAAGCCCTGTAACTGAGTTTTGACAAGCAAAGAGCCATTAGTGGAAAGACAGCTCAGCAGTCAAGAGCGCGGGCTGCTCTTTCTCAGGTTCTGTCCCCAGGACCCACATCAGGTAGCCTACAACCATGTGTAACTCTAGTTCCAGGGGATCCCTCTTTGGGCCTCCCCAGGCACCTGTACAATTGTGGGCACATACACACAAGCAGGCACACACACATACACATAAATTATAAAGACTGTAATGATTTGAAAATGTCTAAAATGTACGCATATAGAAATATTTTACTTACGTCTTAAATATAACTGGGATGGAAGCTGATGCAGCTGATCAAGAATGGGAGGTTTTGAAGACGGAGTGAGAAGATTTTCCTTGCTCTTCAAGAAGAAATCTACTGTGTCCAGCTGCCGGTTCTCTATGCCTGCCTAAGCACGGAGAGGAAGAACCCAGAGTTTTACCCTGTGTGCTGGGGGTGGGGGTGGCAGATTTTAATGAGTTTAAGAGCAGAGACTACAAAACAAATCTTTACTTTGTACAAGTACCCAGGTCCTAGTGAATTCTGATCATTTCTGTCTAATTTGTTCTCTGAGTCATTTGTCTTCCTTAGCTCACGTAAAGTTCTAGGAACAATTAGACTTGTACAGTCAACTACCCCATGATGAAAAACTGACATTGTCCCTCTCAAGCAATAATGATCCCTGATGCCAGCAGGACCCTGCATAACCCAGACCACAGCTGGGCAAGCACTGTTTACCCGCACTTACTTCTTGGCCCCTGCCTTTGCTCTTTCCTTAAACTACTGTCAGCACCTGGAAGACAAGACTTAAGATGCTAACCTCCCTGGTCCTGCCCTTCTCAGGGTTGGCCACTCTGAAAGAAGTCCCTTTCTTGCTTTTCTATCACTCTACTGAGAGACTTCTGCTTCAATCACTTACTGCTGGGGATTGAACTTAGGGCTCTGGGTATGCTAGGCAAGTCTGCCTCCCACTGGCCTATATCCCTAGATGTGGCTGGACTCTCTGAGTGATGGCTGACCCTAGCATATGGGAACCCATAGAGTGAAGCTTCTAGGCTATAACTCCAGAACAGTGTCTGTCCCAACAGAAACAGGCTACCAGAAACTCTGCCAACCCTCTCTAACTTAGAACTTTCCATCCAAGGCTAAGTAGTTGGGGGCCACTCTTACAAGAAGCTGCAAACTATTTGAACTGAAATCTAATAGCAGGATACTAATAAGTTAGCTGACCCTGAGTTAAAAAAGTTAAACAAAAACCTGGAATGTGTATCATGGTAGACTATGCTCTTGCCTAGTGTTCACAAGGCACAGAGTTGGATCTTTAGTATCTCAGAAACAAAAATAAAGAATAAAAAACGACTTCCAATTTTTATTTAGATTACTTGGTAAGTTGAGGGAGGCCAAAAGGCCTTAGGAGAAAGGAAGCAAAATGCATGACATCTCCAAGCTGATGCAGCATCAGATTGTAAAGATTTAAGATCAACTGTAACTAACTGGGACCAATATGGCTGCAGGAAATGACCATGAATGGCCTCCCACGTCACTATAATGGCATTTCCATATCACCAGCTTTGCGCAGCACTCAGACTTAGACTGTGCGCTTCGTAATCATTAGCACAGCCCATAAGGCAAGACAGGCTCCCAAAGAAGACTTCACCACATTTGATTATATACTATGTTTGGATGAAAGCAATATTAGAAAGCCGGAGAGAACTGTAATCAAGTTAAACACTGCAAAGCTTGGGGCTGGAGAGATGGCTCAATCGCTAGGGTCACTCTCACTCTCTCAAAGGACTGGGGTTTGATCCCCAACACCTACACATTGCCTTAAACTGTCTGTAATTTCAGTTTCACAGCATCCAAAGCCCCCTTCTGACCTCCATAAGAACTAACCACACACATGCAGGTAAAACCCTCATAAACATAAAATAAAATAAATAAATCTAAAAAAAATATAAAGAAACCTGATAGCTAAAATGAAGATATTTGGGAACTATGAGCACAGAAACAACTCATTATTAATGATCCCTATGCGACTCCTACTCTGAGCCGCTGTTCCAGCAATGCCTCAGGCGCTGCAGGGCCTTCCTGGAGAGGGGTCTACTAGCTGGTCCTGTCACAAGCTGGCAACTCACTCAGTAGTCTTGTGCTCAAAGGTGATGGCAATTCTTAACCCCAAGCTGCACCCATCTCTTCAGCTGACTTCATTGTAAAAATAGAGGACGAGATTAGCTGTATTTTCGAATGAATACAAACGTTCGAGTCAGACAGTTTGAAGCACACGGAAGCATGCTTACTGGAACTAGTTGAACCCCTCACTTTGCCCTAATTAGTTAAAGGAGCAAATATGGGACAAAGGAGAACACAACAAAGCAGGAATGATTTGCAGCCCCAGCTCAGCTGCTGAGCTCATCAAGACTGGGTTAGGTCTACTTGGAGCAGGTGCTTGGCCAGCACTAATGGTAGCCCCTCTGCTTGCCTATAGCTCTCTCTTCCCGAGGCTCTTTGTCACAACGGCCCCATCCATGGCAGCCCTCGGCTTAACACTGGAAGATTTAACTTGGCACATTCAGGGCACACGCTTGTATATTTAAAGACAGGAGAAGGTGGCTGTGGCACACATATACCAGCATTGGGGGGGGCACTCAAGACAGGAGGATCATGAGTTCCAGACCTGCTTGGGCTACATAGGGAGACCTCGGCTCCACAAACAAACATAATCATAACAGACAGGAGCCACAGATCTGTGGGATTCATTTTACCACACAGACTTGTTTTTCTCCCCTCATTTTCTCAGCTTATTTGCTCTCATTTGAGAGACAGCCTCTAAAAACTTAATGACCTCCAGAAACGACACTCGCATATAGCTTATGTGTGATCAGTAGAGGGAATATATGTTTTTACATGTACGTGCAACACAACGTCATGAATTGGGTGAGGTGTGGAAAAAAAGACTGTCAACAGCTCTAGGGGATATGATGCCCTTGTCTGGCCTCCAAGGACACCTGCACTCAGGCACACAGATCCCTACCACTTGCTCTCAGCTCTCAGGAGGCAGAAGTGTGAAGATCAGGAGATCAAGGCCAACCTTGGATAGACAGAAAGTCAGAAACTGGCCTGGGATACTCATCTTAAAACAAACTAACCAATCAAACAAAAGTCTTTCAGAGGCTGTATCGTAAAGCAGAAATGCCCTGACTCTTAATTCTAGCTCCTTTTTTTTTTTTTTTAAATCAGTATACTATGGTTACTCAGTTGGCCACTCCGTGTCTATTTCTTAATTTATAAAGAGAGGGAGGAAGGGAGGGAGGGAGACACAGAGAGAGAGAGAGAGAGAGAACAAAATTTACTTAGTCATGGGTAGTTCATGTGATTGTTTCAGGACAAAATTAGATAATACATATGGGCCGGGTGGTGGTGGCGCCTTTAATCCCAGCACTCAGGAGGCAGAGGCAGGTGGACCTCTGTGAGTTCGAGGCCAGCCTGGTCTACAGAGCTAGTTCCAGGACAGGCTCCAAAGCCACAGAGAAACCCTGTCTCAAAAAAAAAAAAAATAGATAATACATATGAAAGAACACGTGAACTGTAAAATGCTACATAAATTCAGATTATATATTCTTTTTTTTTTAAATTTTTTTCCCATGATGCTCCCCTCCCTGCCACTCTCAGATTATATATTCTAAAGATAGCAAGGAGTATAGAAATAAAAGATCATTTCTACTCTGTTCTCCACAGCTTGCTTCTCATCATATTAGCAATAAGCTGTCTACATTTCTGCCACGTTACCTTTTTAAAATACTGTTATTATCTCATATCTTTAGAGGCAAAACCAGTAATAAGAGCTAAGGAAATCAACAGTCAGCCCTGGAGAGATGAAGGGTGAAGACAGAATATATGAATTCTCTCAGTCACTCATTCACACGAGGGCAGGTGACAGCAAGTGAAGTGGGGCAGGTTCATTTCATTACCTCTAGAGCGTGTATAGGAATTGAGCACCGTCCCCAGCCGTTGAGATGGCAAAGGGAGTCCACGGTGCTGGCACTCCCATGGATCATCAGTCTGTTCAAAAACTCCTCTTGAGTTAGACCAAACAAAATCAGAGAGAGTCCATTTTCTACAGGAAAAATAAAAGTTAATATTAATAAATTGATAGGAACTTAGATCTTAGAATGATGACTTAGAGATTAATTTCTAGCTGGGCGGTGGTGGCACACGCCTTTAATCCCAGCACTCGGGAGGCAGAGGCAGGCAGATCTCTGTGAGTTCGAGGCCAGCCTGGTCTACAAGAGCTAGTTCCAGGACAGGCTCCAAAGCTACAGAGAAACTCTGTCTTGAAAAACCAAAAAAAAAAAAAAAAAAAGAAATTAATTTCTAATTACCCAATATTTTCATACTATAGCTAAAATACATATGCTAAGCTGAGTATGGTGGAGCATGTCTTTTACTCCAGTACTTGGTGGGTAGAGACAGGTGAATCGGTAAAAATTTAGGCCTGTTTGGTTTACAAAGTGAGTTCCAGACCAGTCAGTACTATATAGTGAGACCCTATCTTAAAGAAAACATTTAAATATATGTCTGTCTGTCTGTCTGTGTGCATTACCCTATGTACTAGTTACTATTTTACTGCTGGGATAAAACACCATGACCAAACTTGGAGAAAAAAGGGTTTATTATTTCACATTAAAATGACTGTCCTTCATCTTATGAAGGGAAGGCAGGGCAGGAATCTGGAGGAACTGCAGCAGAGGCCGTGGAGGAGGACTGTTTACTGGCTGGCTCCCCAGGGCTCTGCTCAGCCTGCTTTTGTTTTTAATTTTAATTTTACGTAAGTGACATTTTGCTGTACGCATGTATGTGCATCACATGCATGCCTGTTGGGATTCCCTGGAATGGAGTTAGAGATGACTGTGAGGAACCCTGTGGGTGCTGAGAATCGAACCCAGATCTTCTGCAGAAGCAACAAGTGCTCTTAACTGCTGAGCCAACATTCCAGGCTCTCAGCCTACTTTTTATGCAACCCAATCTATCTGCCCAGGGGTGGCACCATCCACAGTGGGCTGGGCTCTCCAAAATCAATCAATAATTGAGAAAGAAAATGCCTCCAGCCAGATTGCCTGCAGGGCATTTCCTCAGCTGAGGCTCCTGCTCCGGAGAACTCTATAGCTTGTGTCAAGCTGACAAGAAATACCAGCCAGGACATAGCCCGTATTGTTAGGGGTTAATTAACTGAAGCTTTTAAATTTTTTTATTGCACTTATTTATTATTGTGTGAGTATGTGTATGTGTGTGGACAGAAGTGTGTCAAGGTGCATATATTTGAAGGTCAACGGACAGCGTATGGGAGTCAGTTCTCTACTATGTGGGTTCCCAGAATGGAAATCAAATTATTAGGTTTGGCGGCAAATACTTTTACTCAATAAGCTATCTTGATTGCCTAAGAGTTTTATATTTAAAACACCAATCATAAACCAAATTTTTATAAGAACAATACATTAGGGCTATAGAAGTAACAACATTTGTTTAGCATGTATGAGACCATGGATTACATTCCCAGCACTACAAGAACTAATAGTTAAAAAATAACCAAAAATGCATATTATGAAATGACATTAAAATTGACATTCATATTTTATATATTATCTTACACAATCAATACCTGAAAACTTTATTTATAGAGGTGTCAGATTTCTGGTTTACCAAAATAAATCAAGTAACAACATACCCCTGGATACACAAAAGCATCAGAATTTGTATTAAGGACTGAGAATGTACCTCAGTGGTAGCACACTGGTCTAACATGTACAATAGCCTGAGTTCAAGCCATAGTACAAAAACAGAAAAGGAGGAAGGAAGGAAGGAAGGAAGGAAGGAAGGAAGGAAGGAAGGAAGGAAGGAAGGAAGGAAGCATTTCCTGATCATGGTGGTACATACCTGAAAGTCTGCCCTTGGGAGACTGAGGCAGGAAGATCATGGACAGTTCCTGGCTGGCCAGGGCTATTATAGAGAGACCTTGTCCAAAACAAAACACACAAAAACCAAGCCAGGTGTAGTAGCACATTCCTATAATCTTGGCACTAGAGAGACAGAGGCAGGAGGATAGCCACAAGTTTTAGATCAGTCTGGTCTACATAGCAAGTTCCTGGCTGGCCAGGGCTAAGTAGTGAAATTCTGTCTTTTAAAAAGCAAAATAAAACAGAAACAAAAAACTAGGCTGAAGGAGAAACACAGCAGTTGAATCTCATACAACATTCAAAGCTGCTACAGCAGGCCTAGCACCTATGCTGAATGAATGCATCTTTTATGTAAATTACTCTATGACTACAGCACAGGGCCAGAGAGGTCAGGGAAGTGCAAGAAAAGTCCAACCCGAAAGACAACAGCCACTGGGGAACCCCAACCAGAAAGACAACAGCCACGGGGGAACCCCAACCAG
>PVIU01002973.1:15012-64958 GCA_004026605.1 Ondatra zibethicus
CCCCAACCAGAAAGACAACAGCCACCGGGGAGCCCCAACCAGAAAGACAACAGCCACCGGGGAGCCCCAACCAGAAAGACAACAGCCACCGGGGAGCCCCAACCAGAAAGACAACAGCCACCGGGGAGCCCCAACCAGAAAGACAACAGTCACCGGGGAGCCCCAACAAGAAAGACAAGAGCCACTGGAGAACCCCAACCACAAGAAATACAACATTTACTAGAGAACCCCAACCAGAAGAAATACAACAGTTATCGGAGAACCCCAACCAGAAATACAACAGCCATGAGAGAACATCAGCTTCACTCCAACACTTAAGCTTCTATGCAGAAATGCAGGCCCAGTATGCTAGAATGGTGACAGCTACAGATCCAGATTTTGTAAAAATCTGTCTATTTGAACTTTGTATTTATGTTATCTTTCTTAAAAGCCTAAGCTAGGTGTGGTGGCATGTACGCCTGTAGTTCTAGGAACTGGAAGATACAGATAATAGGATCAATGGTTTGTTTTTGTTTTTTTCAAGACAGGGTTTCTCTGTATAACAGTCCTAGCTGTCCTGGAACTTACTTCATAGATCAGACTGTCCTTGAACTCACAGAGATCTGCCTGCCTCTGCCTCTCAAGTGCTGGGATCTGGCCTAGGATCAGTGTATTTAAGACCAGCATCCGTTACACACACAGCAAGTTTGAGATCAACTGGGGCTATATGAGAGCCTGCTTTAAAACCAATAAAATAAAACCCTAGTAAGTGCCAATCAAAATGAATATGCAGCACACATGCAGTCCACAATCAGCTGGCTTGTAACCTCTGCAGGGACTTGTTGTCTGGGTTTTTTTCCTGCCTGGTTCCCACAATCATTAAGTTCTAAAGAAATCACACAGAGGTCTACATTAGTCATAAACTGATTGGCCCATCAGCTCAGGCTTCTTAACTCTTATAACTTATATAGCCCATTATTAGCCCATTATTCTTTTCTGTGTTAGCCATGTGGCTCAGTACCTTATTTAGTGGGGCAGTTACATCTTGCTTCTTCTGTGGTTGGGTCAGGACTGCAGAGGAATGGGCTTCCTCCTTCCCAGAATTCTCCTGTTCTCATTGACCCACCTCTACTTCCTGTCTGGTTGTCCTGCCTATACTTCTTGCCTGGCTACTGGCCAATCAGCGTTTATTTAAAATATAATTGACAGAATACAGACCATGGTCCCACACCAGAGTCTCAAGTCAGAGGAGGTTTCTCCAAGTTAAAAATTGGCCCATATTACTCTTACTATCTAGTATTAACATTTAGCTGAAGAGAAATTATTTAAATAAAACACAGGGCCGAGGGATGGCTCAGTGGCTAAGAGCACTGGTACTCTTTCTCTGGAGCCAGGTTTGAGTCAGCTCCTAACTGTCTATAACTCCAACTCCAGGGGATCTGATGCCCTCTTCTGGCCTCTGCAGGTCCCAAGCATGCATGCCAACAAAACACTCACCCACATAAATTAAGACACACGAGACAATGTTACAGAGAATAAGGCCAAGTTTCCTCCCAGAATAAGGACCACTTTGCAGTAAGACTAGCTAGGCACATGCTGGCACCAAGGCAGCAGAAGGGAAATACACCAAGAAGGCACATCTTGGCTGGCAAGATAGCTCAGGGTAAAATGATCTCCAAGCCTGATGAGCCAGAGTTCAATCCCTGGGATTCACGTGGTAGAAGGAGAGAACCAACTCCACAAGCTGTCCTTGACCTCCACATGAGTGCTTTGGCATTTGTGTGTGCCAAACACACACACACGCGCGCACACACACATACGAGAATCAAGTAACTGTAATTTTAAAGAAGCAGCTGCACCTCTAAGCAGCGGATTCCAATCGGATACGAGACATGCTCACCTGTCAGAACAAGGCACTGCTGCTGGTCCCCACTGCTATCTACAGGAGTACACGGCTGGCTGAGGGGAAAACACTGCAGGCCCTGGGTCTCCAGGTCCCAGAGGACAATGGTGCAGCTGCTGGTTCCTACTGCCCAAGCAAACAGCGCAGTAAATCCCGTCACAGACATACACTGGAGCTCTGCGGGCTGCTCTTGCCTGCTCAGCCGCATCGTCTCCCACCATCTTGGGTCACTAGTCTTGATGTGCTCCTCCTGTGGAAAAGCACACTGGCCACACGTGGCATCCCCTGGAATGAAAACGTGGCTTGGCAGAACGGCAGTGTGGTTACCAGATTCTGGAGACTCCAAACGCAAAACACCCTGGAACCACGGAGCACAGCAGGAAACCTCTGGCTTGGAGCTCATTGTCTCCTTCAGTGCTGACAGCTGAGCCCTCCAAGACCTGGAAGACAGGGCAACCGTCAACACCCATCACAGTCGGGGCACCAAGTCAGACACCAGCTGGGGTAAAGACACTCAGAATGGCAGCTTCCACCTGCAGTCCCAGCACTTGGGAGGCAGAGGCAGGGGGATCATTCTGAGTTCAAGGCCAGCCTGCCCTACATAGCAAGCTGCAAGCCAGCTAGGACAACACTGACTCCAAATAAATAAATAGATGTATCTGCCATGTAGAGACTTTTCATATGAAAAGGACAAAAATGAAAAGGAAACACACGAAGCCCTTAAAATGTTCATACCTATCAACCTGAAAGGAGACCTTGGTGAGTCTCATGTTGTGGACAGAGTTAGCAAGGTCGTCTTCGTCTATTCCGGTAGGCCCTTCAACAGGAAGGTCTTCCAGTGTCCTTGCGTATGGTAGGTGTCCTGGGTGTTGCCTACATTGGAAAAGAATGATAGCTTTATCAAAAAAATGATAAACAACCCCAAATTTGCGTCACAAGTACCTCTGGGTTTGTGTGCAGGCACTTTTTATTTATTTATGTTTTTGTCTTGTTGGATTTTTTTGTTGTTGTTGTTTTGAGTTTTTTGAGAGAGGAGGGAGAGAGAGAAAACAAGCAGTGGGGGTGGCCAGGGAGGTGGGAAGGATCTGGGAGGGGTTGGGAAAGGGAAGGAGTATTACCAAAATATATTGTATGAAATTTCAAAATAAAAATGGACATGGGATGTGGACAAGAATGGCATAAATTTTATATCCCCAAGATTGTAGTCTCTCTAACCTCCCTCATAGAACAGTGATAAAGTCAGCATCAAGAATCTGACTCTCTGGGCTAGGGAGATGGCTCGGCGGTTAAGAGCACTGGCTGCTCTTTCGGGAGATCTGGGTTCAATTCCCAGCACCAACATGGCAGCTCACTGCTGTCTGTAACTCCAATCTCTCCAAGTACCGCACACACAGCACACAGACATACACACAGGCAAAGCACCCCTATATACAAAATAATAAAATAAAAAATTAACAATACCAACAAAAAGCACTTGGCTCCATGGAGCAGTTCCTTTCACGGAAAGGACACTGCAGATGTCATGCTGACTTACATGGACTCTTAAGCCTTCCAAGACTTTACAGAAGTATATAATCCACTTCAGGGGTACAGACACTAAGGCTTTTTTTTTTTTCCTTTGGTTTTTCAAGACAGGGTTTCTCTGTAGCTTTGGAGCCTGTCCTGGAACTAGCTCTTATAGACCAGGCTGGCCTTGAACTCACAGAGATCCGCTTGCCTCTGCCTCCCAAGTGCTCACTAAGGCTTAAGAGAACACGGAACCAGGCTAATGTAACCACAAAACTTGGGGTTTGATTTTTTACTTATTTGGGGGTAGGGCAGAGAGGATTCAGGCATTCCACAGAATGCTGGTGGATTCATTTCACCAGCCCAAAGCTAAAGTTCCTAATAACTTGTTATACCATAGCAAAGAAAGACTTAGGCCAAGGTTAGTAAATGAACAAGAACTGTAAAACAATGTGTGTGCGTGTGTGTGTGTGCGCGCGCACGCATGCATGTGAGTTAAAATGGAACAGTTGTGTGGAAAGAGGATCATCACATCTGAGAAACAGAGAGGACCATGGTGCCTGAGCACAGCAAGTGAGAAGCATGATGGAGTGACAGTAACAGGAAGCCGGAAGAGCTGGCGGGAAACAGAGTTCAGAGCCTTCCTTGGGTTAAGGAAGTTTAGCTTTCCTCTTTAGGAGAAAGGCAGCTAAAGGAGGGTTTGGGCAGAACTGCAACACGATCATATGCAGAGCATAGCTAGGGAGGGGGAAGCATTTACTCTCGTCGCACACTTCGGAAGTGTTCAATTTGGAAGGCATTATGTTGACACTTATCAAGGATATGATGAAATGTGAGTGTTTGTGGTTGGACCACTAATGAGACAGACATTTTAATGATGCCACTCTAACTACTTTGGAGGAAATAGGTTTAGGGGATGAGGAAAGACACAAGGAGAGACTGAGCAGACATTTGTTAAAGCAATTCAGATCAGAAGACAGTGGCCCAGCTTGGGGTGGAAACAGAGGAGAGCCTGGAGAGACACTCAGGAGAGAAATGGCTGCTACTTTCTGTTAACTGGACACAGACCTAATACCGAAAAGAAATTATAAATATAGAAAAGGAAATAGAGAAAGGTTTCTTGAATGGGGTGGGGGGAGAAAGGGATGAAACCTCATAAAACAAAGGGAACCAAAAAGCTAAAGAAGGTCTCACGAGACATCAGATGGCTTCTGTTCCCTTTAAAATGTAGGCGGCAAGGGCACTCAAGAAAAGGGAAGAATAAAGAGAGGAGCAGTTCTGAGGGAAAGTAGAGGACTAAAAACATTTTTGTAAGTCTGGGTATGGTGGTACACACTATAATCTTAGCCGGGGAGGCAGAGGCTGGCAGATCTTGAGTTTGAGCCACAGAGCAAAACTCTCTCAAATAACCACAAAAAGGGGTTGGCAAAGAGTACTTTTATGATTCCTCTCAAATGCAAAATTGCTTGGGTGTAGGCACCAGAAGGCAGAATACAGATTTCACTCAGGGTTGATGCTTTGGCAGGCCAAGTGCTACCATGGAGCAAGAGCAAAAATTTAGAGAGCGTGCAAGAAACTGGCTAAAACAATGGATCGCCAAATCCAGGCTTGAAAAGGGAGGAAGTGGAGACAGGTGGAGGGGAAGCACAGAAGGTCCATTAGCTGGAAATCCCAGTGAGGTCAGCGGGCACTAACTTGGGTAAGCCGGCTAAAAACCTTGGCAAGTTGTGTTGATCCGTGGAGAGTAGTGATCAAATGCTGACAAAGCCCAGAATTCGACTCTGACAATGGACAGCTAAGATAAAATGGAAGATGAAGCGAAAGAACGAAACTCAGCTACTGAGGAGACTGAGCTGGGAAGATCACGGGAGCCCACAGCAAGGTCCCATCTCCAAAGGGAGAAAAAGACTGAAAAAAAAAACAAAAAACCAAACGAACTATTAGACTTTATTGGGAAAAAAATGAAAAAATAGGAACTATACAAAACTACAGTTAAGCACGAAGCCCGGCTAGGGAGCGGAAGTGCCACAAGCATCGCAGAGAAGGAGTCCTGAGTGAGAGTCTGGTCGAGAGTGCCCATGAGCGCAGGGCTTCAAGAAAGAGCTGTCATTTCAGTGGATTCCCACGGGATGAAAAGGGCACGAGAAAGAGGGCTGATGCTCTGATTGGGGGAAGAAGTTAGCACAAGGCAGAAATGACAAGACACACCTGGACTTCAGGCAACTCCAGAGAAAAGGCACTAAACAGCATTTATGTGAAGAATGAACACAGATCACTTGTTTAGTTGGACAAACTGGTCCCTAAGTTAGTAGTGAGGGACAGGACAGAGCTCTAAAACATCCAGAGCATAGGACCAGGTGACTAGGCCTTCCTCTTTTCCCACCATTTACACACGTTTCCAATGAGTGATCAGGGATATGACCGATGAATGAAACCAGCCTATGGGCAGACAAGAACAGTCTATGGAAACTAAGCACCCACACTCAGATTTAAAAACAAGGCCAGACATGATGGCCTCTCTTGTGATCCCAGCACTCAGGAGGCTGAAGCAAGAAGATAGGAGTTTGAGAGAAGCTTGGCCTATATTGTGAGACCTTGTATTAAACAAACAAACTAATCAGACCACATCTCCTCCAGCTGAAATTTCATTAATGTCTACTTATTTTTAGAACAAGGTCAAAACGTAAATAAGTAAATAGCCATTTTGAACAAACTGGGGCTTGGAGTCTAGCTCGGCGGTAGAGGGCTTGCTTGCTGAACATGACTGAGGTTCTGGGTTTGATTCCTAGAAAACATCACAGCTGTAAAGATACTTGGCAGGTACATAAAAATAAACTTGCCCTTCTTATAAACCAAACCATAGGCAATAAAACTCATCAAAAACATTCCCAACTACTCAGGGATTTGTCTTATTCATATCAAGGTGGAATCAAAAGACTAAATGGTTTGAATGGCCCTAAATCTGGTCAGCTCATAAATGTTGAAAGGCCTACTTCCAGATCATCAAGTTACGTAAGTTTATAAAGCCAACAGCAGCTAGAAGCTAATGGAAAAGAAATATAAGAAAGCGTTTAGCATTACTGAGGTTCTTAGACAGCCACAAGTTCAGTTCCTCATAAGGAAATCCCACGGGAATCCCCGGGCAGAAAAGCTAGACAGATGAACAGATCTGTCATACTCCTGTAAGAGGAACATGAGCCCCAATGCAGCCAGGATCCCAAGCCACAAAACAGCCCAACAACAGGTAAGTCCCACTCTCTTCCACTCTTAAATGGAACAAGAAGGGGGTGATATATAAAAGTGAGGGTTTTTAAACTGTACAATCCTCTCTCTCTTTTTTTTTCTGCAGGGATGTGTTTCAAGACAGGTTTTCTCTGTGTAATAGTCCTGGCTGTCCTGAAACTCGCTCTGTAGATCAGATTGGCCTCAAACTACTGAGATCTGCCTGCTTCTACCTCCCAATTGCTGGGATTAAGGGCATGCACCACCACTGCCCGGATAATTCTGCATCTTTGTATGACATAACTATAACTCCCTCACAATACCACTTAAGTCGAGACCAAACCTTTGCCTTACAAGCCAAAAGACAAAGGTGGCCAGCAGTCATTTATACACATTCTTCACAGTAACAATCTAACTAAAGGAGCCTTAGTGAGATCTAACTGCATAGAAAAACTGCTTAAAACAACAACGAAAAGCTAATGAGTATATTTTTAACCTTTTATGGGTCTATTTACCTCAAATGAGAAATTTTTGTCATCTGCCTACCTGAAATACAAATTTAGGTTGAGAGCAACTGCGGTGTGAGATGAACTGACAATCACCAAAACATCTAAGTCCTGAGACACTTTCAGTGATGTAAAGGAGCAAACACTGGCTGCCTCCTGCTGCTCGGAATCCTCTCGGAGAAGAGCCAAGTCCACACGAGCTACATGCTTGCCATCCGTAGTGTCAAAAATATCTTTGGGCTAGAGTTAAAGAAGCATCTTTTCTATACAGGACCCTTTGAGCCACAGGATGGGGAAGAGCTATAGTCTGGATCACTACAGCCTTGCAGGGCTAGCAGCAGGCATTCTCCAATGTAGTAACCAGATGACTATGGAGCCGGCTGCATAATAGGTAATGTACAGTTCTTCAGTCTGCTGCTCCTGACCCCGAGGCACTATTTCCCAGGGTAAACCACATTTAGCATTATACATTAGCCAATACCCAAATATTATCATCTCAACATGCAACCAACATTAATAGCTGAGATATTTCATTTTCTTGTAAGCCACCAAAATCTAAGTTACACTTAGATTGCAACTAACTTTGGACACTAAATTTTCTCTCTCACTCTTTCTTGGCTTTTTGAGACAGAGTTACTCTATGTAGCCCCAGCTGCCCAGGAACTTGCTCCATAGATCAGGCTGGCCTTAAACTCAGAGACCTGCCTGCCTCTGCTTCCTGAGTGCTGGGATTAAAGGCATGAGCCACCATCACTGTGCTTGGATACTACATTTTCATCAGAAATGTCTCACCCATATTTAAACCCCACAGAGTTACAGTTGAAACACTAAGAGAAACTGGGCAGGAGATGAAGCTAAGTAAGTAGAGTGCTTATCTAGTGAAGCCCAGGTTCGATTCCCCAGTACCATTAATCTAAGCATAATGGCTCAAGCCTGCTATCCCAGGACTTGGGAGGTTGAGGCAGAGGATCAGGTGTCAAAGGTCATCCTTGACTAAATATAGAGTACAAGTTCAGTCTTGGCTACATAAGACTCTGTTTTGTTTTTTAAAAAAAGTCTGAAAAAAATTAAGTTTATTCTAAATATACTTAAACTCTTTAATAACTGAACCAAGTGTCAGCTTTTAAACCTAAATAATTAAGTATCCATATGCCCAGACAATTCCAGATTTTCAGCAGCCTCACACACCTGACACCTACTGCAGAAGACAACAAATTCAGCAACAAAAATTAACTCAGTTTAGTATTTTATGACATCCTTGTGAAAAAACAATGTATCTAAAATAGAAAAATCATCCCTTCTGGAGGTTGAGTCAGAGGCTAGCTACAAAGTAGGCTACAGAGTGAGTTCTAGGCCAACCTCAGCTACAGAGACCCTGCTTCAAAAACCCAAAATTTAAGGACGCCTTTAATCTCAATACTCAGGAGTCAGGGGCAGGGGATCTCTGTGAGTTAAGAGGCAGTTGGTCTACACAGTGAGCTCCGGGCTAGCAAGTCTATATAGTAAGACTCTGTCTCAAAAATAAATAAGTAAACAAACCAAGGGCCAGGGATTGTAGCTCAGTGCTAGAATATTTGAATAGCATGGGGGCCAACCCCCAAAACAATAAAGAAAGGAAGATCATCTATCCCTTTACTTCAGAAATAAAAATCTCAAAAATCATTTCATAAAGGTCATTTTTTAAATCTTCAAAATAATTTTACTGCTAGATACAAAGTATAGTCCTTTCAAAAATTGTTAATACTTATGCAAACCATTCATCAGAATGATGGAATTATCTGGGTGTGGTAATGCATACCAGTAAGCCCAGTATTTGGGTATTTGAAGCCTCAAAAAAAAAAAAAGGAAAAAAATGGAATCATCATTGAACAAAGTACGTTATATTCATATGGAAAGGACATGCATCATATATCAGTAATCATGCATTTTAACAGACACTTAAGAAATGTAGTTTGGGTAAATAAGTAAAGAATACAAAAATGGGTAAGATTATTATGACAATAAGAATATTTCTATACATTGAAAAATATAACGTAACATAGTTGAGTATTTTATGAGAGTATTTCTCCCCTAAAAATTCTTAACTAAAAACTATTCTCCCTTAGCTCCAGCTCCCCCAATTGAAAGTGCAGAAAGGCTCATCTTTCTACATATTCTTTTCCCCTACACACTAATCAACAAGTTTACGGCCAAGGATACAGACCCAGCGTAATGTACTCAGAACAAAAAGAAATCCCCTGCAGAACTGTACATCAATAACCGTGTCTGCCGCCTGTGCTGGCAAGGGCAGCGGGAAGCAGTCCAGTATACTTCCAGAGTCTCTCCCTGGAAACGCAACGCGGAGGACGAGACATCTATTGATGAGCAGTAATGCCGTCTTGTTGTGAAATGACAGAATTCTCAGAGACTCGAAGGAAATACCTGTGAAACAAAAGGATATTATCTCAAACTCTTCACTCATACTTTTACAGTTGGTAAAGGTGATCTTATAAATACAGAAAAAACAGATAAAACAAAGAAAGGGAATTGCACTTATTCCAACTCCAAGCGGTTACTGTTCACATCTGTGGACACAGGCATTAGGAAGTAGGTGAAGATAAATAAAGATGGTTCACAATGGCCCAGGGTTCTTTTTGCCCAAGGCTGACATCTCAAAGCACACCAGAAGAAGATTCAAAAGAGCCGAGCTACCCATGAGATCACCCAAAGTCAATCAGACATTTTTTTTCCTTAAGGAAAAAGAAGGAACTTTCTAACTTTATAGTCAAGGGTAGAAAGGATGTTACTGCCCTAAAATTAGAGGCCCAGGAGCTTGAATTTACCTCCCCACCTCCTCCTGCAGCTTATCAGGCCAAGACACAGGCAACAGCCCTATAAGTTTAGGTCAGCACTGTCCACTACAATACATGAGTCATCAATCCATGAGAGAGATATGATTCAATATGATCAACAACCAAAGAAACAGGTGAATTAATTTAATATATATTATTTAGTTAATTACATACAAAATATTCTAATATGTTAGTTTATATAAAAATTATTAATGATTTATCTTACTTTCCTTATAGTAAGACTTCAAAACCTGATATGTAGAACCAGTTTGGTGTGCAGGCCTATAATCCCAGCTCTTCAAGAGGCTGAGGCAGGAGGCCAGCCTCTGTAACTTGGTGATAATCTTTCTCCAAATAAAGGCAAAACAAGCCTGGAGACTTGGATATGTGGCTCAGTGATTGAGTGGCAATCTAGCATGTATAGGCTATAGGTTCAATCCCCAATATCCCCTAAAATAGATTTTTTTTTTTTTGAGACAGAGTCTTAACTATGTTTCCTAGGCTACCATCAACCTGAGATCCTTCTGCCTCCCAAGTGCTAGGATTACAGCATTATGGCCACCTCACTTGGCTGGGACATTTAAAGTACATTTTTGGGCTGAGGATGTAGCTCAGGGCTTGCCTAGCATTTGTGAAACTTTGGATTTGATTTCCAGCATTGCAAAAACTGAAAGCACAACTTAATTATATTAAGCCCATTTCAAGTGCTCAGCAGCCCAATCTGGCTAGTGGCTACAGTGCTGGACAGTGCAGACAGCTGGTCACGGTGGCACACTCCTGAGTCCCCAGCACTTGGAAGCTGATGCAGGAAGATCACATTTGAGGGCAGCCTCCACTACACGGTCAGACTGTGTCTCAAAGAAGGAAACAGAAGCAGAACGAACTTAGCAGGACACTCACAGACTCCTCGATCTTCAACAAGCTTCTGCAGTGACCTCCCACAGCAGCTGTGTAACAAGGTCGACTCGCATCGCCCGTCTTTCAAATCAAATTCATATACGCGCAGTTCATAATCTTCACGAACGGTGAGCAGCTTGGGCTTGTCTGTGGATATGCTGTGGTCATGACACTCCTCCCATACGAAGCTAAGGAGAAAAGTCTAGATTTATTATATTTCTACACCCACAATCCCATTGACCGCAATGGCAGGGATCAAAGGACAGAGCAAGAGAGCTTAGCTCACTCAACAGCACCAGTTCTGCAACCCAACTTAGGAGAATGAAGACTGCTTTAGGATTCTCTTCCTTCTCCCCACTTTTCCCTACTCTGCCCCTACGTTAAGAGTAGGAGATGATGTGAGATTAGAGCAGGAAACTGCTTCCTCATTCCTTCAGCTTTCATTCATTTATTTATTTGGTTTTTCGAGACAGGGTTTCTTTGTAGCTTTGGAGCCTGTCCTGGAACTAGTACTTGTAGACCAGGCTGGCCTCGAACTCACAGAGATCCATCTGCCTCTGCCTCCCAAGTGCTGGGATTATCCTTCAGCTTTTAGAAAGCCTTATTAAATCCATTTATTCTTTTACCTTGAGCATCAACTGATATTTTTAAATAGATTGTCATCATGAAGGATAAATACCAACAATAAATTTTTTTTTTTTGACACAGGGACTCTCTATGTAGTCCTGGCTGTCTTGGTACTTGTTCTGTAGACCAGGCTAGCCTCAAATTCAGAAATCTGCCTGCCTCTGCCTCCTGAGTGTTGGGATTAAAGGTGTGCCACCAAGCCCAGCTCTAAATTTATTACTTATAAACATATTACTTATCACAATTAATAAAATGGGCTTACAGTGCTGGAGAGATGGCTCAGTGGTTAAGAGCATTTGCTCACAGCTATCAGTAACTCCAATTCCAGGGAATCTGACGCCCTCTTGTAGTCTCTGCAGGCACCACCAGGCATGTGGCACACACTCGACACATAAAATACATAAATATTTTAAATGGGCTTTGGCTGAGTTGAATTGTTTCAGATTTTAAAGAGTGATTCTTTACATAGAGTCTTTGACTACTCCAGAATGTTATGGTACAGAACAACCCTGTCCAATAGAACCTTGTGATAATGGAAATGTTATCTTCTATTTCAGTGCTACCCAAGACAGCCACAACCAGTGGGCAGATATGACTACAAAGCACTTCAACCAAGGAACTGGATTTCAACATTCATTTTAACAGCCACATGTGGCTAACGACAATTATACTAGGCAGCACAGTCACCAGTGTAGGCTAACAAGGATGGGGAAAGACCAACTGTAGTAAACTACATTTAAAATAAATATAAGGGTTGGGAAGGGTGGCAAGGGGTTAAAGAGCTGGCTCCACAAGCTTGAGAATGACGGTCTAAGCACTCAGAACCCACATAAAAGCCAGTCAGGCATGGTAGCCTGGCCACCTGTTAATACCAGCACTCAGAAGGAAGAAGCAAGAGATCCTGGGGACAAGCTAGCTGCTTAGATCAGTCTGATACTGTGAGCTCCTCCTTTTAGACACAGACTCTGCCTCCAGGAGTGAAGCGGAAGGCCAGCAATGGCTCAGCAGGGAAAGGCACCTGCTTGCAAGTCTGGCCGCCTCAGCTGATCCCTGAAATCCATGTGAAGGTGGACGCAGGGAACCAACTCCACAGAGCTGTTTTCTGACCTCCCCAATTTGTGCGGCGCCACGGGTTCATGAGCATGTGCACACACACCCAAAAACTAATAATAAAACTTAAAAAACACTGTGGAGAGCAATCTATGAAGACAGCCAATGTCAGCATCAGGCCTCCACGTGTACATATGCACACATTAGCACACATGTACAAACAAACACGAAAAGGACCCAAGCTAAGCATAGCAACATGGACCTGTTATCTTAGCTACTCAGAAGGCTGAGGAAGGAGGGTCTCTGGAGCCCAGGAACTGGACAGCCTAGCAAAGCTCTATCACTAATACACATGAGCCAGATGTTGTGGTTCAACAATAATCACATTCTTCAGTGGCTGAGACAGGAAGACCGAGAGTTCGAGGCCAGCCTGGGCTACAGAGAAAGACCCATTTCTCAAAAGCAGTCAATAGGGCCCACTCTGAAAACTGCAGTTCGAGGAGACAAGGCACCATTCTGAGAGTTTCAACTTCTTTCAAAGCTTTGTTTTCTACAATAGTAAGTTTTATATTAAACGGGGTAGCTATTAGGTCCTTAGTAGAAAGACTTGCACTTCAATCCCAGCACTCGGGAGGCAGAGGCAGTCAGCTCTCTGTGAGTTGGAGGCCAGACTGGTCTACAGCATGAGTTCCAAGACAGCCAGGGTTACAAAGTGAAACCCAGTCTTGAAACATCCCCTCTTCCCCCCCAAAAGGAAAAGACCAACAGCTCACATTTCCACCTTTTAAATAACAGGAATTATTTCTTTTTTACGAACACCTAATTTCTGTTTACACTGAAAATTTGGGAAATAACCTAAATATCAACTCTGGAAAAGGTTAAACAAAGTAAAATATTTAAAGGCACTGCACTATCCCAAAGGGAGAACACTGTGCTATCCCATTAAGATCAACACATGGACAATACTACCACATAGGAAGGAAATTTGATGAAAAGAACATATGACATACAATAACCTGTTTAGGTTTATATTGTTTAATATAAACAGACTTCTACAGTGAACGTGCTGGTGCAGTAATGTTTACCTGTAACCCCACTACTGCAAAGACCTGAAGACGGGGGTCAAGAGTTGGAAGCCAGCCTGGGTTACACAGGAGAACCAGTCAAAACAAACAAACAAACAAACAAACAAACAAACAAACAAACAAAGGAGGTGGCCCAGTGGATAAGAGCTGCGGCTGCTTTCCTTGAGGACCCATGTTCAGGTCCCAGCACCCACACTGGGCAGCTCATACCTGCCTGTAACTCCAACTCCAGAGGTGCTAACACCCTCTTATCCACGCGGCACATGCAGTCACACACATACAAGCACATAAAAATGTATCCTTAAATTAGAAAATTAAAACCTACATATTTTGTAAAAGGTAGGATGCAAACCATGACTTCTAAACCACCATCTTCGCGTTTAGTCTATGGCACATTTTAACTGAATAAAAATTCAGCTCAATCAGAATGTTTAAAAGGGGCTGGAGCGACAGCTCAGAGTGAAAGCGTGAGGTCTGACCCAACATCCCCATCCAAAGCTGAGCATGGGGCTCACACCTCTAACCCCAGCACATGGAGGTGCAGACAGGAGACCCGCTGGCCAGCAGGAGCATAACCAATTCAGCCACCCATGAGGCGGTTCAGTGAGAGGCTCTGTCTCAATAATAATAATAACAATAATGTGGAGGGTGACATAGAAGAGACACCCATGGTGATCCCCAGCCTCCACATATATATGCACAGGTACTTACACTCTACATGTGAACACTCACACGGAGGAATAAGGGAAAGTTGGTCACGGTAGTGTACACTTCTAATTCCAGTCCTGGAGAAGTGAGGTAGGATTTAGTCTACCTGAAAACAGCCTGAGTTCAAGGCCAGCCTGAGCTTCTGGAGACCTTAACAGACAAGGCTTTATTCAAGGGGTGCGGGTAAAATACTTAGCTGATTTACCAAACTTGTCTGGTGTGTACAGAGCTGTTACAGAAGTTGGAGATGCCAAAGTGAGATACCTCTTGGCTCTACAGTCTCACACAGACTGGTCCTAGAATACTTCCCACTATTAAAAAGGTCAGCATATGCTAAACTTTATGATGCCAACTGTCCACCCTGGATAAGATTTATGAAAATGGAAAGTAGTACATTATTGTAACTGTCTACCTTCTCGGTCCATGGGAGCCTCGTGCCTAAGAAACAGCAGACATGCAGGTATGGAGATGCGAGGCTGTAATCCCGGCACTAGAAAGGGTAAAGCAGGAGGATTGCGTCTCACAAACCAGCTACCTAGAGACTGTGATTCAAATACGTTAAAAGTGAGACTGGGATAGTTCAGTAACTCCTGGGCACTTACGTGCACTGAGTGGGGCTATGTTCGCAAGAAAACATTATTTCTGTAACAAAAATGGATATTTGAAATGACTTAGAAATAAGCCAGATCATCTGGGACTTTTTGTTTTTGTTTTTTCAAGACGGGGTTTCTTTGTAGCTTTGGAGCCTGTCCTGGAACTCGCTCTATAGACCAGGCTGGTCTCAAACTCACAGAGATCCTCCTGTCTCTGCCTCCCGAGTGCTGGGATTAAACACGTGCATCACCACCGCCCAGCTCATCTGGCGTCTTTAAACAAAGTCAGGTGTTGTAGTTTAGGCAGAGGAAGGCGGATCTCTAAAGGTTCGAGCCCAGCCTAGTCTATGTACCAAGTTTAAGTGCTGCCTAGGCTACGTGGTGAAGAGGAGGAAGTGGAGAAGGAGGACAGGCTTAGTACTCCTTTCTGTAACAATCTGTTTTAAGTTAAAGAAACAGCTCCTGGACTGGGACCCATCCAGGGTTATCTTCTCTGCCCACCCAGGGAGTGTGTTAGGGAGATGCAGCAAGGTGAGCATTTCTCCTAGGGATGGGAAAGGTTCCGAGAGGAATGGGGCTCAGTGCTGAGGCGATTCCCCCGCTGTCACCCCTCTCCCACCAACCCACGCAGCGAGGAGCACGCAGGCTTCCCCTTAGGAGCGGCCGGAGCAGCTCAAGCTTCAGACGCCTCCCGCACTGCACAGCTGTCCCGCACACTTACTGCCCAAAGGGGCCTTGGAGGCAGCAGCTGCTTCCACCCCTGCTGCCCGGCGCCAGGGAGAGCACTCGGAGACTGCCCGCAGCCGTCAGGCTCCCCAGGGCCTCCTGCTCTCGGTGCAGCTGCACCCGCGCTCCCAGCTGCGCCGTCTCCTCGGCAGGGAGCTGCACCAGCAGCACAGGTAGAACCCGCTCCATGGCCCCGGCACAGCCAGGGGAGGCAGCACTTCCGGGCCCCAGCTCTGCGGCCATCCCGGCCCGGGCGCTCCTTCCGGGAGAGACGCCCGCCCGCGTGCGTCACGGGCATGCGCGGTGTTTTGTGCCTTGTGACTGTCACCTGAACTGCGAGGCGGTCCTACGCCTGTAGGCTTCTTAGCTTGGGGTTGGGGGCGGGCCGAAGGAGGCTCCTGCGAAACCACACCTGCGCTCCTCTCGCAGCTCAAGTCAATAAACGCCAAGTCCTTTCAGTTGCTTCTGCTGTGCTTGTTACCAAAGGTTTCTGGGACTGATGATGCCTGTTCATTAAAACCCAGTCGCTGGCCCCTCGTCACTTTTTGTGCGATTGTGTGGAGCAACAGTCGTGCGGTTTTCTTGGTAACGCGGACTCTTTAATAGACTAGAATTAAAGAACCCTTTACCCTTAAAAACAACAAAACAAAACAAAACACCCAGGGGCACAAAACAGAACCCACCCTCCTCCCCCGGGCTTCAAGAAATCTTCTCCCACGGAATTTTGCAAAGCTGCCATTCCCATTAGATGCCCTGAAGCCCAGAGTTTGCAAAAGCAAGCCACCTGATTTATCTCCCACCAGGCAGTTTTGAAGCGCATTTTACCCAAAAAGCATTCGCCAGGCCCTGCCTACAAAAATTGCTTTTCAGACCTCGCATAGTGAGTTTTTCTGTCCCCCTAGATACGTAGCTGCACGGTTTGGGGGTGCCGACCTCTCAGACCAATAGACCTCCTTTGGACGACAGTCTATTCTTTATGGTCCTCCACTGAGTTTTCCATTCCTTACAATCATGAATGTTAGCATGAATATTGGAGTCAAATGATATCCTTTGAAACAGATGAATTGAGTACGGAGTGAAGCAGCTCACTCAGGGACATACAATCCAATATAGAAAAGAGGAGAGCTGAGACGTGTTGGAAAGGCGTTTGGGGGAAATTGAATAGTACTTCGCCAAGTTTTTTTTTGTTTTGGTTTTTTGAGACAGGGTTTCTCTGTGGCTTTGGAGTCTGTCCTGGAACTAGCTCTTGTAGACCAGGCTGGGCTCAAACTCAGAGATCCGCCTGCTCTGCCTCCCAAGTGCTAAGTTTTTTATTTGCTAAAGACTCCCTGGTGTCCTTGGACTCCTGCTGCTCCTTTGGCAGCCTTCTAGCTACTTAGGAATTGAGGGGTATGCCTCCATGCTTAGTTAGTCTTGGTGAGGCAGCCACTTCCACAGTCTGAGGATTGACTCAACAGCAACCTCTGCTAAAGCACTGTCCTAGCTAATCCAATCTAAAGCCTCCTCCACTCCAGTCGCTCTCAAATCATCCTGTTTCCTGACAGTATTTATGACTGATTGATATTTTCTGTCAATTCTTGCCCAGCCTCTATGTACATCTGAAAGTAGCAGAGATTTGTGCACCTTTGTTATCCTCCTACCTGGAATCCAGTCTAGTGCATGAAAGGTTCCCAGTGTTCCTTGACAATCGCAGGACTTCATCTGACAAAATGCAGCCAAGCCAAGGAAGATGCTTACATCCAACTCTCTCAGCCTTAGCTCAACTGTTTGGTTTACATAAAGTCTGGCACACTGAAGCAATATCCCAGATTACATTTTTATTTACATACAAGGCCTTGCCCCTTATATTAACACACTCACAAAAATGGCCTTCATTGTAATTCTAAACTTACAAACAAATTTCAACATATTTGATGTTTCTTTATACCTAAAGTCATGCCTTAATTTTAGGCAAGTCACTTAGCTTTTAAGAAGGGCTATGACAATGTGGCAGGGTCCTCCAACATAACAAAGTATAGGAAATGACTTGGACTGTATCACTGTAGGTAGATGATGTAGTTTCATTTCTGAGATTTCAGCTTCTCACACGTAAGTTCAAGAACTAATAAATCAGTAGATACAGGCAAGCCTAAAAGAGAACAAGAGTTAACTGCAAACAATTCCATATTTACAAATATTTATGGTTTAATTCATGCTTGGCTCATTCTAACAGCTGGTAAAATTCTGAGGACAGAGATTATCTCTGTTATTCCTCATATTCTGAAATAGTCTTTCAACTGTTTTTTTGAATGAATTATTCAACTTTTCAAATTAGTGCTCTGAAATAGCACCTACAAATGACCAAACATTGGGAATGAATGCAAAGGTTTGACTGCACAGTCTGATGGACCCTAATGAGTCCAGTAAATACCCGAGGGTCTAGATCGACTTTTTAATGTTTTGCTATGTTTACATGCTTGATCACATGCACACAAGACACACCGTCTCTCTCACATACTCGCACCCACCCATACTTGCACCTACCCACTGGAACCCACCCACTTGCACCACTCCTACCCCCACACTCACGCACGCTCGCACACATGCTCACACACACACACAGTCCACAGTGAACATTTGGAGGTCACAGGACAACTTTTAGGAGTCACTGCCTCCTTCCATGTGTGTCTGCCTGTTCATCCATCTCACTGGGGTCTCATATCTCACTACGTAGCCCTGGCTGGCCTGAAACTCATCTCTGACCTGAAGTGCTGAGATCAAAGGCATGCGTTACCATGCCCAGCCCATAGAACTCTGTTTAAAGCACATTACTGTCCATGCTCACAGTTTCTCCGAGATTGGATCCACAGACATGGACAAGGGCTGTCACTGTTTCAGTAAGGACTTACTCCATTCTGGCTTCCAGCTGCTGCACTAGCTGTTTGTCCATGTGGTGGCAGAAGAGGGGAAGCAGGTTCCTGGGGAAGGCTAGGGGCTCTGCCAGGGATGCTGTGGGCAACTGAGATATCTCCCACGCAACCAGAATCACCAAGTCTGTCCTGAGGGACAGAAAAGAGCGGCTGTACTGATGCACTGATGCAGGAAATGGCCATCCAGGCAAAGTCCCCTATCACTCGTCCACCAGCTGCCACTGGCCCCATCCCAGACAGCAATGAGAGGTGACATGCGTACATTTGGTACATACCTGGTAATGCCTATCTGATCTTAATAACTCTAAGGAGTTAATAGCACCACTCCCAGATGAAGAAACAGACTAAGAAGTGAAATGTCTCAAAGTTACAGTGCAATAGACAGGTTTGTTTGACTCTAAAACATATCTTCTTTAATTACTATGACCCAGCGATGTTGGAACGTATTGACAAGGCCTTTGCCATCTTACCAAGCTGTGCAGTCACTGCTGGATTGGAGGGAAGAATCCAGGGACACCAGCTGCTCTCCATGACTCAGCAGGGCATAAAGCAGAGATATCCCAAACTGTGAGCGATAGACAGTTCGAGACAAAAGGGGGTCACCTAGGCATTTTGGGCTTCTCTGGTTTTGCCGGCTTCCTCCTGAAGGATAGGCTTGCGTGTGCACATGGAGACCAATGCCACAAGAGCGGTCAGATTTTACAGCTAAAAAAGAACTCACTGCCCTGAACTTTCCACAGGCCTTTGAGAGCTGACTAAATGGGGGGGGGGGTGTCAGTCAGTAGATGAGGAATGATTCGGGTAGTCTGTGGGCCACACTTTCAGAAGTACTACCTTCAGCAGAGAGCTACTGAGGAGATTGCACAAGAGAATTCACTATGTATGGACACAGATTGTCAAGTCTAAAGCGGCAATACTTACAGACTTGCTGTTGTGGGCTGGGGGTGGAGTTCAATGCTATGGGAAGTGCCTAGTTTGTCAGTTATTTGGATGCTCAGGACAAAGAAAAGACTTTTTATTTCTTCTTTAGAAAAAAACCTAATGTTATAAACACGTGGGATGTCTCTTTTTTTTTTCTCTCTCTCTAAAGGGTACACAATAAGAAGTTGAGACTTCTGGTGTGGAAGCAGTTACCACCAGCAGTCACAGGGATTCCATCACAAAATATGCGGCACCCCCGCCCTTCCTCGCCCCCCCCCCCCGCCATACAGATCTCAGATATTCCAAGCTAGCCTTGAACTTACCGTAAAGACAAAGGTGACCCTGAAACCCTGAAACCCTTGTTTCTCTTTTCCTTCAAGTATGCACCACCACCCTTGCTTTGTGTGGTGCTGGAAATTGAAACCAGAACTTTGTGCACACCGCACAAACACTCCACCCACTGAGCCACGCCCCCTAGTCATGATGTGTACTTCTCTTTTCTAAATGCCAGGAGGTAAGAAGTCCTGTACCACACGCCATTCCCACCGTGGCATTCGCCACAAGTCTCACCACATACTGAGAAGGAACAGTGCCAGACGATATAGAAAGAAAAGGGAGAGAAGAGATGGGGAAAGGAAGAGAACAGAAGAGAGGAAATGGGGGGGAAGCAGCCACCCCCACCACCACACACAGCTCATTGTTATCTTCCTGGGAGTGGGACCAAGGACCTGGTACTTAATAAGCTATGTCCAGATGATCCTGTGCTCCCTGGAAGGTTTTGAGACAGGTTTAGAGTGTTCTAACACTTGCAGTGATGCTTAAGCTGATCTTGAACTCATGGTCCTTCTGCCTCAGCCTCCTGTGTGCTAGACCATGTCCAGTTCTCACTGGACACTGAGAAGTGCTATTGAGGATAAGAGTTGTGTAGAGATGAGACTATCCTCTCTATTATTTCTGGTAGGCCATTGAGAAGTCAACTATGGGAGGCCTGTCATGGTGGCACGTGTCAACATAAAGGTCATGAGTTCAAGGTTATCCTTGGCTAGCTGGAGCGTTCTAGGCCAGCCTAAGCTATATGAGACCCTGTCTCAAAAAAAAAAAAATCAAAACAAACAAAAAGCCATCTATAGAAAGAAAAGTATCCTGGATATATTACCTGATTCTGAAGCACCACAGAGACTGGCCGCTCTGAGGTGCCAGGGGGCAGCAACATTAGACCCTGAAGTCCATGGAGGAGCTGATGGAACGTCAAATGACGGATGTATTTTCCCAGAGGTTTGAATAGCATGTGTAGAGCCTACAAGAAAATCACTAAGTATCTCTCCCAACTCTACCACAGCTTCATCCCCTCATCTTTACCTCCAGTTCCTTCCCTGGCTGACGGACTGTACACAGCTTCGTGGTCCCAGTCCTCGCCAGGCCTACCACTGCTCATGACTCTCTATTCCTAACTGAGCCCTAGAATACTGACTTATTCTACAGTGGCTTTCTATAGGACGCAGACGAGACTCGCCCCTCATCAGTGGACCCTTATCTCCTCTCACAGCGCACTGCATTCACACCTGCGCGGCCGCTCACCTGCTTTCCTCGCTCATCATACCTGAAGGTGATCTGCTGCTGCTATGGTTGTTTGTTCTGTAACTTCTTTATTTGAGGGGTGGGTAGCACACTGCTCTATCTCTTGCTGGCATCTCTAGGAAGGGAGGGAAGAGAGGGAGGGGAAAGATCCCAAACCCATCAAGACCACCGTCTTTGCCACTCCTTGCCACAGTACCTGGTCAGCCATGTCCCTCAGGATCAGGAGAGGCAGATGGTAGGTGATATATAGGAGAAGGCTTACAGCTTGATCGTGGGGCAAGAAGGGGAGCAGCCGAGCCACCAGAATTTTCCCTTTCCTCACAGACAGCACCTGCAGAAGGCTATCTGCTGTCTCCCTACAGGGGAGAGAGGAGAGTGTTTTGAGACCCGTGCCAGGGAAGAAAGCTTCATGCCAACAGCAAGCCCCCACAACTGCTGAGCCTCCTCTTCTGAGGCTAAGTTGGGACTCTCTCATACTCACTCCAGGTTGTCCTGCCCCTGGGTCTTTAAGGCCTGAAAGAGCTTCTCAACCTGGTTGTTCTGCTCCCCCGAATGGTAGAGCTGTGGAAACCCATCATTCTGGCCCTCCTCTATCTCTAGCAACTGAAGGAACATCTGGGAATTCGAAAGTGGCAGTGGGGGGGGGGGTGGTTAATTGAGCAATAGCCCATCCTTAAAATTTTAGTCAAGAGCATCTATCTCTCAGTGAGCTTATCTCACCTTCTCAATCAGGGAGAGTACTCGGAGCCTCTGACTGCTTGCTGCTCCCGTATCCTAGGCACAAGGGGTTCCTGGCCATCAGTCACACAGTCAGTGCAGCTGCAAAAGGCTAGACACAAAGTCTGACCGCCCTGCTTCCTCACCCATATGACACAATGTAAGAGTGTTCAAACCCCAAACATGAATGCATTCTAGACATCAGGGGCAGGAAAAATTCTAGGATGACCACACTTTCCTACCTGCTCTTGAGTTCCATGAGATACGGCATCAATAGCTCGGCGAGGGCTAAAACATGTTGATACAGCTACCTGGCCCAGGGAACCCTCAATTCGTACCACTGTATAAGAGAGCCAGGAGGAGCATGCTTCTCTATAGGAGCACCCATGCACCCAGACATACAGCCCAAGCCAGCAGTCTGGCCATACCTGACTCATAAACTTCTGCCTTCTGGATGTAAGGCCTGACCAGCTTGAGAGATTCAGCCCTGTTCCTCTGCCCAAGCAGCTCTTTGTCTGCCTGTGTCTTCTCTAGCTTCTGATAGTACTCCTGAGGGTCCAGGGAGCAGACAAAGAGTGTGGGTGTTTATAAGGTATCCTGAAGGCTCACGAAAGTGCACAGACGTGGACAGGCCCACATTTCCAGGGTAGAAATGGGAACCTCTCAAAAGGATGGAGAGACCAGCCTTGGCTATTTAGAAAAGAGTCGATAACTCCATTTGACCAAAGTGTAGGAGACGAGGAAGGAAGGGGCTTGGAACACTAACTTTAGGAAGACGTGTTCTTTCTTGGAGTGACTGTGCCGTCACCTAATCAGATGTGGCCAGTATGAGTTGAAGTGAGGGTCACAAGGCCCAGGAGTCCTAACTCATCTGGTCATGGTCTAAAGGTGGGACTAGGGGGTCCGGAGCTCACCTGGTAGTAATAATCATCCAGGCGAGGGTTCTCACTCTGCAGCTGAACCATCTGCACTTTTATCACCCAGTCCTTCTCTTTTCGGGTCATGAGGTTAGCATAGGTGTCTGGCTTCAGAGACCAAGGCTTCTTGGCTAGGAGACTTCAAGCCAGCAGAAACATCCCTTTAGGCAAGCCCTGCCACTGTGACTTCCCAAGGAGATGGGAGCAGGTAGTGGAGTGTTCTTGGAAGGATTGGAAAAGGTGCCGTGTTGGGAACAGTGATGGAGTACCATTATGCAGTGGGGCAAGACGGCTAGTCACAAGGAAATACCCTGTGTACGTGCAGACTGCTTCCCCTCAGCCCTGCTTCTCATCTAGGCATTACCTCACGGTTTGACTCCTCTGCCGCAGTAGGATCCTTTGGTGCTGAGGGTGGAGCTGGGTCAGATGACTGGGAAGGCTTAAAAGGAAATCAGCTGAGTGGAAAACTTCTACCCTGCACCCCAGCTGTCCATGCATTCACCAGGTAAGCTCCAGGGAACATCTGGGGCAGCTCTATGCGTCTACAAACCTCCCCCGACAAAAAGCAGAAAACAACGCAATCCTCATTTCCCCATCCCAAGAAATGCTTTTCTGCAATCTGACTGCCGACAATCTAGGCACAATAGGCAACCTTTTGGCATGGTTGTTAGCAAGTCCTAATCTGTTGGGGTAGCCCACCTCTCTTCTTTAATTCCCTCAGGGCTCTGTTTCTTCAGCTGTGAGGGAGACTGGACTATGCTTCCAATTTTTGTTAGTGTATCTAAGCGTTTTTCTGTGGCAACTGATAAAAGGTAACGGAGGTGGTCCTTGGCCACCATGTCTTATGACCTATAGGAGGAACCTCAGCCTGTCCTCATTGTGCAGCCTGTCCCTGGTACCTGAGTTTAGGGGGCCACAGGGTCACTGGGTTGTAGGACAGAAGAGAATCCGGTGAAGGCTGGTCAGGTCCGAAGTGGCGGGCTGGAAAGCTGGATCTTGAGAATGCAGGCTGGAAAGGAATTGGCCATAGATAGTCCAGGGGACAAGGGGGATACTCCACTGAGAGAGGAGTGAACGCTGCCCCTGCTCAGGTTGTTTCCTTCTGGGTTTCTCACCTGCCTTTTCCCCTCAGTGATTTCACCCAGTGTTTGCAAAACCCTCAAGGCAGCTGTGGAGACTGTGCTTCCTGCCTTTGACAGTTTGCCACCTCCTAGGAGATGCCTTTTCCGTCTTGTCTTTGAGGATGGGGAGGAGGATGTGCTTCTCTCCCCATCTGCTTTTGTGTTCTGTCTTCAGCTGCTGAGAGCAAGCCCTCAGCAGAGCTCAGTTACCTTATAGCTCTCCCTACGGGATTTCCCAGTCTTCCGTTCTCACACTATGAAGTAGTTCATGGACAGCCAGTGTCTTTCCTGCCCCTAAGTTCAGTACTTGATCGTCTGCTGAGATATTTTATATTGGAGTAGGAATCTATAGCATGTCCCGTTTAGTATGAGTGACAGTTGTTCCCATAGCACTTATTAAGGCCATCCTGCACCACCTGTCATTCTACCTGGTGTGGCTGTCCACCCCATACCAATGCCTCACTTTGGGCGCGTCATCTCCAGGGCAAGGAGAAGGGTAGATTGGACATAATGAAGCAAGGGACATTCAATACTTCCAGGAATGGAAATGTTCTGCGTCACTCAGTCACCTCCTCACAGGATGGAGACTAGACTAGACTCACCTGGCACAGAAAAGGAAAGGAGGCTTGTGACATCCCCAGGGTACCAAGGGTCTTGGCTCCAGGGGAACTATGCAGGCCTCTCTGGAACAGAAAGGAAGAGATGCCAGATTCGCATGGACCCCACACTGTCTTCTGCCTTTTGTTTTCATGGGAACAAGGCTAGGGTAGCAAAGACAGTTATTTCAACAGCCGGGAGAGTAACAACCTGGCCTTCCCCTTCATCCTCAAGGCCAAATGGCCCAGGCTCCTTCTTCCTCCTGAGAAGATGGCTAACGTTTTAGGGGTAGGCTGCAGGAGGGCCAAGTCACCTGGCTTATACTGGAAGTCCTTATCTTTTTCCACTGGTTGTGTGAATGTAAGGGATTGCATACTAGGCATGGCCTGCCAAGACACAAGGCTAAAACAAAAGTCGGGTTGCTATCTATGGGAGACACAGGACCCTGCGGGGTTTTGTGTCCACATGAACTTGGAGGCACACAAGTGACTGTGTGGTGTGGAGAGCAGAGGAGAACCTCAGATGTTGGTCTACAGGCCCTTTCTACCTTTTTCTTGAAACAGGATCTCTCATTGGCCTGGAACTTGGCCACATAGGCTGGGAGAACTGAGCAAGCTGGCCTAAAGCTTCTAAGGTCCCTCTTGTCCCCACCTCCCATCTAGCACTGGTTAGGATTACAGGGACACGCTGCTGTATACAGGGTTTTACATGTGTTCCCAGGATCTGAACTCAAGTCCTCACGTTTACAAGGCAAGAACTGCACCAATTGAGTGGCCTCCCACCCAAGCCTTGTGGATTTTTGCTTGTTTAGTTTTAGGGCATGCTTGTGTGTGTGTGTGTGTGTGTGTGTGTGTTTGTGTGTGTGTGCGCACATGTATGAGTACATGCATGCATGCCTGGTCTGTCTGTGTCTGTGCCTGGGTCTCTTTATGCAATGCAGACTGAGGACAAGTCATGATCCTTCTGTTTCTACCTCAGGAGTCTTTAGTGCTAGGATTGCACGCTTGCACCACTGCACCTGGCTTCGGGCCTGATTTAAGGTAAAGGACAGCTGCAGAAACGTCAATGGGAGACAGGAGGAAAGAGAGAAGGAGAAAGCCCCAGCTCTGCGTCATACCTGAAATAAACCATGGTAATTCAAAATGGGTCTTAAAGAAGCAGAGGTGACAAGAGATTGTTGAGTGACAGTCTGTGAAGGAATGTGGAAGTTCAGGACCGCTCTCTCTAGCCCTACCTGCAGTGGTACTTGGGTATTTTGGATGACACTCAGTATGGCTGGATCCCCAAGATCATTCCTTTCCTCCTCCACATCTGGGGCCTGATCTGAACACACATCTTCCTCTTCATTCTCCTCTTCCACTTCCTCCAGCTGGAAGGCAGATACTGAGTCTTCTTCAGGAGCCAGGGGAACAGAGAACTTGCTTGGCCTCTGGTGTAAATGCAGGCCTGGGGAAGAAGATAGAGACATTGCTGTATTAATGGTGTGAAAACTCTGATCTAGACAAGCTGATACTAACCAGAAGCTCCATTCAGAAGCCAGCTCTAGAATAATTTTTCTTTTCCCCCCCAGGGTTTCTCAGTGTATTCTTGACTATCCTGGAACTTGCTCTTTAGACCAGGCTGGCCTTGAATTCACAGAGATCCACCTGCCTCTACCACTGGGCTCTAGAACCATTTTTAAACACCATGCTGTTTTAACTTCGCCCCAGGACACTCCCAAATGAGCCGCCATTAGCATGAGCAGCACTTAGCAGACACCAAACCCCTTCACTTCCCCGGGAATTACTTCAATGGTCTGAATGGATACCACAGGCCTCTTTCTCTACCCATTCTTCCTAATCTAACAAGCCTTTTTAAATGAGGTCATCTCAGCTGTTCCCATTCAGTGCAACTTAACCCTGTGTGCTCCCTACCTCACACTGCATGCCTACTGCACAGTCATACAGTGCTGTTAGAGCATTGCTGATAGTTTTTCCATAGCAGCAAGGAAAACAAAAGCCCAGACAACCCTATCTCAGTAGCTAGCTAGCCACAGAAGAGCTTTCAGTCACGGTACTGTGCCTGGTTTCTTAACCACGCTGATGTGTACCTCTTGCCTGTGGACTTCTGGACATTTTCTGTAGACACTCAGCCCACGTGGTAATACCGTCAAGACATTTCATCTCGGCAGCCTGGTGGGATTCCTTGCCAGTTGTGTCCTTCACTGATAGATAAGCCTCTAGAAGGGAAACCTGGGACGGAGAAGAGACCCAGAGACCCTCTCTTCCTCAAGGATGGGCTGGCCCCTAAAACATCCATGGTCTCCTTTCAGCACGGTGGGCAGAGAATTATCGACCCAAGGCTTTAAGAAGTCAGAGTCTGAGCTCTCAGATAAGCATAGGCCTCCACCCTCCTCCCACCCGACCAGCTCAGCTCCAAAGAGAGACAGAAGTTAGGGATCTGGCTAGGTCCTGGAAGACTACAACCAACCACTGTCTGTGCACAGTGACACCCTGTTGCTGACACCCACCACGTGACTGCTGCCGTCCTTCCCACGTAGGTTAGCCATGGCAGCCAGGGCCTGCTTGTTTCTCCTAGCTTTTGAAGACTCAGCTCTGCTTCCTGCTCACCTGTTAAAGGGCCAGCATGCTTCACGGCTGAGGTAGTGTAGAAGTATGAGAACACTAATAAGAAAATTCTTAGTCAGGTGTGGTAGCACAGGCCCGTGGTCCTCACTCTTGAGAGATGGAGATGGAAGGGTTGGGAGTTCAAGGGAAGTGTCAGCTACCTAGGAAACTTGAAGCCAGACTAGACTTCACAAGACGGAACTAAACAACAACAAAACAAGAACAAACAAACAAGAAAACTCTTAACTGATTATAGGGCCCACACCTGTAATCCCAGCACTTGGGAGGCTTGGATTTAAGGCCAACCTGGGCTACATAGTGAATTCCAAGTTGGTTTGTTCACCAGAATTTGGCCTTGTCTCAAAAGATCAAAATAAATAAATAAATAAATAAATGCAATACAAAATCCCTCTTGACTGGGTTAGAGAAATAAACTGTATATTTAACCGTCTAAGATTCTGAGTACAATTTGATGGGGCTGGCTGCAATTTTGTGGGCAAATGCTTAAAAAGGTGTCCTTTAAGGAAGGTTTAGGAATTTTGTGAAGAACTTTGCTTTCATTAGATACCTAAGTTTTACTCCAGCCTAATTAGGGAGGAAAGTTCTGGATGCATCCTGCGGAGGTTGCCGCTGGGAAGAGCATCCAAGGCTCCACCAAGTCCACCTGAGGGTGCTTGAGCCTCACTGGGTTACAACAACCAGCTCACTCACCCAGCTGCCAATGGTGCACGGCCCTTAAGGGTGAGAACGCCTTTGCACAAGACAACACGAACTTACATCGTCTTGGCTAGTTTAACAGAAAGAGCTGGGACTGTGGTATGTAGGTATGCATTTTACTGTAGGTAAAACACAATTATATTTCCATATCATTTGCTATTACATGTGTGAGGTCTGGACCAGGGCTTTCTACATGCTAGCCAAGCGCCCAGCTACCTGAGCTCCATGCCCAGCACTTGGGAGGCCGAGGCAGGAAGATTGTCTCTAGTTTGCGGCCAGCTGAGGCTTTAGAGTTGGTTCAGGCCTGGGCTGCATAGTGAGACTCTGTCTCGAAGCAAACAAATGGAGGAGGAGAGGAGGAGGAGGAGAAACTAACTATACCAAAAGACTCTGAAGGGACCGCAACCTGGCACAGAGATTTTTTCTCCAAGGATGCCTAACAACTGTCCAACCAAAAAAATAGACAAGTGCAGGGCTTGATTGATCCCTGTAGGTAAGGATTAGTTTTTAATGACACGGGTAGTGACCTGTATTTTGTCTTGCCTTCTCCTCAACCTCCTTAAATACTCACATCATTGACTCCAGCATGAAATTCCTATTGCAGTGTTACTCCCAGATAATTCGTGGTCTTTGGAGCATCTGTTATTCAGGTTGCAGCTGCCACCTGGGTGTGTCGTGCTCCAGCCATGCCTCCCTCCGTGTGGTCCCCAGGACATTTCTAAGAACATAACGATGACACCTCAACACGAAGCCTAAAAAAAAAAAGACCAAAAACCATAAATTTCACCTCAAAAAGTGAAACAACAGTGAAGATATTTATGCCAAAGTAAATTCCAGACAAAGCAAAGAATTTAAGTAAATAAATCCTTAGACATACTAAAAAATGGGAGACTGGAAAGACGCTCTGTGAGTAAATGTGCTGCTGCCAAGCCTGATGACCTGAGTTCAATCCCCGGGGTCCCACGTGGTAAAACTTGACTCCTGCAAGTTGTCCCCCATCTCTTCACACATACACCAGGGCGTGAGCATGAACACATGCGTGTGCATATACACACAACAGAAACAAATAAATATTTAAACATTCTTTTTAAAACTCAATAAGGAGCTGGAGGTGTAGCCCAGTTGTTAGAGCACTTGTCTACCGTGAACATGGCCTGGGTTATAGAAGTCTCCAATCCAGGCATAGTGGTACACACCTCTAACCCTAGCACTTGGAAGGAGGAGGCAAGAGGATTGAGAATTCAAGGTCACCATAGCTACTAGAGAGTTGAAGACCAGCTTGGGCTACATAAGACAGTGTCTCAAAAACCAACCAAACAAGCCCCTCCTTCCAAATCTCAAAGTTGTTATTGTTTCTCTCCATATATGCTTCCAGTTACATTATGAGAAAGGTGACTATATAAATAAGAAAACAGGGGCTGGAGAGATGGCTTAGCAGTTAAGAGCACTGACTGCTCTTCCGAAGGACCTGGGTTCAATTCCCAGCACCCACATGGCAGCTCACAACTGTCTGTAATTCCAGTTCCAGGGGATCTGATACCTTCACACAGACATAAATGCAGACCGAAAGTATTTAAAAAAATAAATAAATAAGAAAAGATACTTTGCTTTTCAAACCTGTATTCAATACCCAGTCAAGTAATTCTCTAGTGATTTATAGCTCAACATATTAAAATTTTCATTGTGTTTGCGTGTGTGTGTGTGTGTGTGCGTGTGTGCATGCACTATGCACATGTGTTCAGATGAATGTGCTCATGGGGAGGACAAAGGAAGACGTTGGGTGTCTTCTGTCACTGTCTCTTTTGAGTCTCTCACTGAGCCTGGGGCTAGCCATTTCTGCTAGGCCAGTGAGCCATCCAGTTCTTGTGATCTTCCTGTACTGACCTCCAACACTGGGGTTGTAGGCACATGCAGCCACACTTGAATTTTATTTAGATTTGAACTCAGGTGCCCCTGCTTTCCCATGGAGCCGGAGCCATATGAGCCCCCACACTTTCTATTATCAGTATTTAACTGCTACATTTGCAAAAGCCCTGGGCAAGTGAATCTTTTGTTTTTGAGACAAGGTCTTGCTATGGAACTGACTTTGACCTGTAATTCCCTATGTAGCCCAGGCTGGCCTTAATCTCAGGATCCTCAGGCCTCAGCCTTCCAAATACTTGAATTGTAGGTGTGCACCACCACCACCTTGGCTTGGAAGTTTGGCTTTCGGCAGACGTGTGATAGAAATCTAGAAACCCATTTTGCTCTACCTACAAGTTGGTAACTAATCTCCAGTGAGGCTGCGGGGGATCTGGCTGGTGGGAGTAATTGTCTTAGAGCACCATGGCAGAACAAGGCTAGTCACGGGAACAGGCCGGTTCACACCGCTTATCCTGCCAGGTGATCTCAAGCTAGAAGAGATGGGTTTGCCCAATTTGACAGAGAACTCTCCGTCCACAGTGGCTACTGTACTCAGAGCTAAAACCATAGACCATAATTCCTTCCTCAGCCTCTGCCCCTTAAAGCCTTCCTCCAAGTGTTTAATTCTAAAGAGAAACTGAATGATTAAAGTAACCTATTTATTAATTTTTTAATGTTAAGGTTTGAACCCAGGGTCTTGTACATGTTAGGCAAGTGTTCTACTACTGGCCTACCCCCCAGCTTCATCTCTGTGACTTTTTCTTTTGGTGTGTGTACAGGTTGCAGGGGGATGGGATGGGTACACACCCATGTATGCATGTGTAGGGGACAGAGATTCATGTCAGGTGTCTTCCTCTATTGTTCTACACCTCATTTTTGATGACAGTCTCTCATAGAACCTGCAGCTCTCTATGTTGGCTAGCCTGCCTAGACAGCAGGCATCCTGGATATAACTCATAGATGTTCTATAGACATGCACTACAGTGCCAAGCATTGATGTAGGTGCCAGGGATCTGAACTCAGGTCCTCGCTTTACCAACTGAGCTGTCTCACCGGCTCCCACCCTACTTACATCTAATTCTAACAACTAGATGTATTCAGAATACTAGACAGAGCTCATGATACCTTTTACCACAGAAGTCAAGGAGCAAAGACCGGAGAGGAATGTATAAGTTGTTCTTTGCGGTCAGCAGCTTGAGAAGGCATCAGGTTAACATCCTAAAAACTGCTGTGGTGTTTTGAATGAGGTATTATATATTTCCCTGAAGTCTTAGATTTCAATACTTGGTGTCTGGTTGGTGGCTAGAAGGTGTGGCCTGCTAGAGGGAGTATTTAGAGACAGGAAGCCTTTGTGCTCACAGGCGTGTACTAGACAGTGTTTCTCAACTCGTAGGTTGAGACCCGTGGTGGAGGATGGGGTGGGGGTGATGGGGGTGGAGGTCAAGGTCAAATGATCCTTTGGTAGGGCTTTCCTAAGACCATCCTGCATATCAGATATTTACATTATTATTCATAACAATAGCAAAAAATAGAGTTATGAAGTAGCAATGAAAACAGTTTTATGGTTGGGGTCACCACAACAACATGAGGAACTGTATTAAAGGGTCGCAGAGTTAGGAAGGCCGAGAACCTCTGCTCTAGGAGAACCTGGATTGCTAAACACACAGGACTGTTCCTTCAAGGGAAGGAATGCAAAAGCTGTTCTCTGCCAGGAAGACTGGAGCAGACATGCTGATTAGTCTAGTGACTTTTGCTTTATCTGTGTGGCTAGAGGTTTTCCAGCACTGGATCCTCTCTCTCCCAGACCCTCACACATAAATTTGTTTTTCCCAGAAAATCTTCATGGACTTTACAAAGAGTTGATGATTTCACACATGATCTGTTTCTCAAGGAGACTAATGTATGCTTTGTTGTGCATGCAGCATTGAGTTAATTATCACCAGAACAGTTTTCACTAAATTGTGTTGTACTTAACTGTGCTTAAAATAAGCAATTCGGGGTCAGACTTCCAAAGTTGTAGCACAAATAATAAAAACCCAGAAACAGGTATTGGGTTCAACCTAAAGATCAGAAAACCAAAGCAGCCAGCCACTGGCTCTTCCCTCTACCTCAGACCAAAAGTGGGCGAGATCCTGTCTCCACTAATCCTGAAGACTCCACACTCCACTCAGTTCCTGTCACTTCCCCTTTATATTCCTCTCTCCGCCCAGCCATATTGCTCTTGTCTCAACTTCCCTAATGCTGGGATTAAAGGCATGCGATCCCAAGTGCTGGGATCACCTTCCGTGTGAGCTCTGTTTCTCTTTTAGACAGATTCGATCTTGTATAGCCCAGGGTGGTCTTGAACTCATAGAGGTCCGTCTTCCTCTGTCTCCCAAATCTGGGATTAAAGGTGTGTGCCACCACTCCCTGGTCTGTATGGCTGACTGGTATGGCTGCTTTGCCCTCTGATCTTCAGGTAAGCTTTATTTATTAAAACACAAATAATATACCACTATACAAAGTTTGAACCAATACCTGCTACTGAGTCCTGTTGAACTGAACTGTCTTTTGTTTTGTTTTTTTGAGACAGGGTTTCTCTATGTAGCCTTGGCTGTCCTGAAACTAGCTCTGTAGACCAGGCTGGCCTCGAACTCACAGAGGTCCACCTGCCTCTGCCTCCCAAGTGCCACCACTGCCCGGCCTGAACTGCCTTTTTGCCTCTGGCGGTTTGTCTCTCTGCTCTCCATGAAGGTCACAGAGATGCCCACAAAGTCACTGAGAACAGGCTTTGAGCTTTCAAAGGACTTGTGTCATTCCCAGTGGCTCCCTGCCTCTTGCTTACAGTTTGAGATGTGACCTCTCAGCTGTTCCTGCCTCCATGCCTTAACTCTGCCATCATAGACTCTAACCCTCTAAAACCTAAGCCTAATTAAATGTTTTCCAAGTTGCCTTGGTCATGGCATTTATCACAGCGATGTAAAGGAATTGCTTCCATCCAATTTCCAGCTAGCAGAGTATCCAGGGAGAAGGTGGATCTGTGTGTGGGGGTGGGGGTGGGGTCACAGAGGCAACTGATCTTGTTAGAGTTGCATCTTGCTCTGGTAAGAGCACATCCCTTGTGCTCTTCCCTCATTCTGTGGATATTTGGGCTCAGGCACTATTTGAAATGTGAGTCTATAGTTACTTTTTAACCGGCACCAACTTTGTACTCCTCTGGCAACATCTGGGCTGGGGAGTAGTTAACTCAGAACAAACATTTAACAGTGTGTAGATGCTAAGCTAGTGATTATGTATGTATGCATGTTTGCATGCATGTATGTATGTATGTATGTACAGATACTGTTTTATATATGTATGTATGTATGTATGTATGTATGTATGTATGTATGTATGTACAGATACTGTTTTACAATGTGCAGTGCAATTAGGTCTTTATAATACAGAAACGAAAGTGCCCAGATCAGTCCCTCCCATCCCCTAGTCACTTCTATCTACAAAGCTCTGTATTACTGGAAAGGTGGCATCCTGTCACCATGCACTCAGCTGAGTGTCGGCATCGTTTGTTACCGGTAAGGGAATTCTCCAGCACATAGTTATGCACGTCAGAGCACACCGTGCACATCAAGTTATGCACACATAGTTATGCACGTCAGAGCACACCGTGCACATCAAGCAGCCACGACTTGGTGTGAACATCTCTGAAACACTTCTGTGTCTGAAATAAGCAGAAACAGAATACAAGCAGGGACAAGGTGAGAAGACACTTAGGTCATGTTAGATAAGCATGTGTGAGAATCGCTTCTCCATAACCTCCAGGTTTCACTGCTTTTCGAAGGACTGGCACAAGACATTCCATTTGTGTTTGGTTTTGAGACAGGGTCTTTATGTGTAACCAGGCTGACCTCGAATTCACCATCTTCCTTCTTAGGAACCATGGACTGGGATTATAAACAGAAGCCTTTGTGTCCAGAATGAGTTTGTTCTGACTCTGACAATCCCCATCATTGATTACCTGGTGATTTGACCTGGATTGTCCCTTGTTTCTGGTCTGACCTGATCCACACACAGGGCGTAGAGAGTGAGTGATAGATGTCAAGAAGTAAACAAACAAACAAACAAAAAGACCCAAGGAAAATAATTTTTATGGCCAGTTTTAAGTAAGAGGTATAAAAGGGATGGCTCTTAGGCTAAGCCCATTGGGGTCTGTTCTTGAAATTAATTTGTCTGTCCTGGGAGTGTTGTCCTCGTATCTTCAGAAGCACGGTCCATGTTCTTTGTCAGGAGCTGGAGTTCTGCAGAATGACAGTATAGAACCCAATCTTATAAGGAGAATACAGCACACAATCATAAATTCACAAAGGACCAAGGCTGTGGTGACAAGAGAGTCAGAATAGCCATGCTTAGGAGGCTACACAAAGTTTAGCAACTGGACTTCAGCACAAACAGATGCTTAAATAAATTCTGACTTCGTTAACTTAAATAGTTTCTTAAATAGTTAAAATGCTGACAAACAGCCGAAAACAAGTCAAATATATGTACATATATGTATGTACATATATATGTATATATACACATGAATATAGTATCACATCACACCAGTTCTTCCTTCATACCCTTGTCATGAATGTGTCAATCAGTATAATCATGGCTTAAGCTTTATTGTATACATGACATTGAATTATTTGTCATCAGAAAGTTTTCATCAAATTGTGTCATGCTTAACAATTCCCAAAATAAGCTGGGTGGTGGTGGCGCACACCTTTAGTCCCAACACTCAGGAGGCAGAAACAAGCGGATCTCTGTGAGTTCAAGGCCAGTCTGGTCTACAGAGTGAGTTCCAGAACAGTTAGCGCTGTTACACAGAGAAACCCTGTCTCGAAAAACCAAAAGAGAAAAAGAAAATTCCTAAAATAACATGGTGTGGTGGCACATGCCCCTTAATTGTAGCACTTGCAAGGCAGAGGCAGGCGGATCTCTGTGAGTTTGAGTCAAGCCTGGTCTACAGAGTGAGTACCAGGAGAGCCAGGGCTACATAGAGAAAGCCTATCTCAGAAAACAAACAACAACAACATTCCTAAAAGAAACTACTCAGGGTCTGAAGACTCGGTTGTTGAAAGAACTACCTTGTTGCCCTCCCTTGTATTATTATTCTGCTGACTGTAGTGATCTCAGAGACAACCCCCCACACACAATGCATACATACACACACGCACAACCCTCCCCCCACGGAGGAAGGGAGAGAGAGAGAGAGAGGGAAACAGAGAGATAAAGACAGAGGGAAACAGAGAATTGAGTTGAATCAAGGAACATTCATGACACATTTTAACAAATTAAGATTATTCGTCCACATACTGTTAAACTATAAATTTTTGTTTGTTTGTTATTTTTGAGACAGGGCTCATACTCATACTCATACAGATCCATCTCCCTCTGCCTCCCGAGTGCTGGGATTAAGGGAGTGGCCCCCATCCCCATTTTTAAAGTCCTTATCTGTTGTAAGTTTAAGCAAACTTTATTGTTGTTTGGATTTTAAAAAAGATTCTTCTACATATTTTTTGTTTCATAAAATTCTTTGAGGTATAAAATGTTACATTTCATCAAAGGCTAGCCAAGAGATCAGAACTTCCAACCACCTTGGCCAGTGAACCAGCGAATTGTCTTGTATAAGCAAGAAGACAGAAGAAAAACACAGCCAGAAATCAGGCTGGAGAGATTGCTCAATGGATAAAGGAGACTTGTGCAAGTCTGAGGCCCACAGCCCCAGACTTCACATAAAAACCTGGCTGTCAAGCAGCATGCTGGAGGCAGGGGTAGGGGTGGGGCCCCTGGGCCAAGTTTGCTAGAATTTACCACACTGAAATAGTCAGTCTTAGCTGGAATTGATGAGTTCCAGTCTCAAAAAGATAAATAATAAGTAAAAGTATCCCGGATAAATAACTTGGGAGAAAGATCAGTGGAGACACCCCACCACAGCCTCAGGGCTCTATGGTGATACACTCATATGTATGTGTACCTATCTGCATGTACACATTTGATCACATAAGCATACACGTGTGAGGGATGGGGAGCAAAGACAACTTTATAAGCCTGCATTTCCTGAGTGTGGGGCACAAGTGTGTTTTTAATAGAAGCATAAGCATAATGGCCAGTTCAGCTTGCCAGAACATGTCTCAAGGGACTGTCCCAGGAACTGAGGCTGCACCACCATTCTAACAGAGTTCTCTGAAATAAACCAAACAGTGCAGAAAGGGAGGCCGTAGAGACCATAACCCAGGGATGAGAATGGAACAGGAAGGGCTTTTAAACCAGAAGTCAGAACTTCCTTACTCATCTTCTCCCACCTTCTGCTCTTCAACTGCACCTTGGGAGCTCAATCCATTGCTCTGATGTGAATGTGGGTCTCTGTCTCTATCTCCATCCATCGGATGAAATTTCTATAATGGTGATCAAGATATTCATCAATGTGACTATGGGACAAGGCTAGTTCCGGCACCCTCTCCTCTGCTGCCCATATACCTAGCTGGGGACATGCCTGTGGACACCTGGGATCCCCTCCAGGGCCAAGTATCTTACCAACCCTAAAATGACTCCCTTAATGTAGATATCTTTTTTAAATATTTATTTATTTATTATGTATACAATATTCTGTCTGTGTGTATTATGTCTGCAGACCAGAAGAGGGCACCAGACCTCATTACAGATGGTTGTGAGCCACCATGTGATTGCTGGGAATTGAACTCAGGACCTTTGGAAGAGCAGGCAGTGCTCCTAACCACTGAGCCATCTCTCCAGCCCTAATGTAGATATCTTATTCCCTTCTCCAATGTCCACCTTTCCTCCATCTTCACTCTCCCACTCCCCCAAGCTCTCCCCAGTCCTTCTCCCTTCTCCTTCCCCCTCTCCCCTTCCCCTACTCCCCTACCTCCCACCTCTATCCCCGCTCCCTGGCTTCCAACTTTTGCCTGATGATCTTGTTTGCTTTCAACTTCCAGGAGGATCTGTATATGCTTTCTTTGGGTTCACCTTGCTATTCGGCTTTTCTGGGCTTGTGAGCTAAGTGCCTAGTGTCCTATATTTTATGGCTAGGGTCCACTAATGAGTGAGTACATACCATAACCATCTTTCTGGGTTTGGGTTACCTCACTCAGGATAGCGTTTTCTATTTCCACCCATTTGCATGCAAAATTCAAGATGTCATTGTTTTTTACCGCTGAGTAGTATTCTAATGAGTATATAATCCACACTTTCTTGATCCATTCTTCCGTTGAGGGGCACCTAGGTTGTTTTCAGGTTCTGGCTATTACAAACAATGCTGCTATGAACATAGTTGCACAAATGCTTTTGTAGTATGATTGGACTTCTCTTGGGTATATTCCCAAGAGTGGTATTGCTGGATCCTGAGGTAGGTTGATTCCCAATTTCCTGAGAAACCGCCACACTGATTTCCAAAGAGGTTGCACAAGTTTGCATTCCCACCAGCAGTGGATGAACGTTCCCCTTACTCCACATCCTCTCCAGCATAGGCAATCGTTGGTGTTTTTGATTTTGGCCATTCTGACAGGTGTAAGATGGTATCTCAAAGTTGTTTTGATTTGCATTTCCCTGATTGCTAAGGAAGTTGAATATGACCTTAAGTATCTTTTGGCCATTCGAACTTCTGTTTAGAATTCTCTATTCAGATCCTTACCCCATTTTTTAATTGGGGTATTTAGAATTTTAATGTCTAGTTTCTTGATTTCTTTGTATATTTTGGAGATCAGACCTTTGTCTGATGTGGGGTCAGTGAAGATCTTCTCTCATTCAGTAGGTTGCTTTTTTGTCTTAATGACTGTGTCTTTTGCTTTACAGAAGCTCCTCAATTTCAGGAGGTCCCATATGTTCATTGTTGCTCTTATTGTCTGTGCCCTTGGGGTTTTACACAAGAACTGGTCTCCAGTGCCCACGTACTGCAGGCTACTTCCCACTTTCTCTTCTATCAGGTTCAGTGTGGTTAGATTTATGTTGAGGTCTTTAATCCATTTGGACTTGAATTTTGTGCAGGGTGACAGATAAGGGTCTAATTTCATTCTCCTACATGTTGACATCCAGTTATGCCAGCACCATTTGCTGAAGATGCTTTCATTCTTCCATTGTATAATTTTAGCCTCTCCGTGAGGGGCTGGTCCACCTACTGAGACAGTGTGCCTGAACTAACGGGAGGGCACCAATCCATCTGGACTGGGACTGAATGAGCATATGATCAAACCAGACTCTCTGAATGTGACGGCGAATGGGGGCGGACGGAGAAGCCATCAACAATGACACCAGGACCTATCTCTTCTGCATGTATTATCTTTTTGGGAACCGAGTCTTTTTGGATGCACACCTTCCTAGGCCAGGAGGGAGGGGGGCTGGGCCTTAGACTTCCAACAGGGCAGGGCACCATGCCCTCTTTTAAGGAAGAAGGAGGAGGGAGGAGGAGTGGGGGGTAGTGGGAGGGGACCGGGAGAAGGGGAAGAAATGTAAAAATTTTATTTATTTAAGTATGTTTTTGAATGGAAAAAAAATAAAAGAATACGAAAAAAAAATAAACCGGAAGTCAGGCAAGTTTTATCCCTGGAACCAAACTAAAAAGTGCAAAGGTTTAACTGTTCAGAAGGAAGCTGTGTCAAGTGTCAGGGAGTAGGGGAAGGAAAAGTCCTCAAGCGAAATTGTTTGCTAACTTTGCCTCTGCCTGGAGTGCTAGGATTAAGGGAGTGGCCTTACCCCACCCCCATTTATAACTCCAGAGACTCCAAGTCCAGGTGCTGATCAGGACTCCTTGCTAACTCAATGACTTATTGGGGAGTCCAGAGCCCTCCCAGCAGAGTCTCCAGATTATGCAGACTGGGGCTCATGATCCGTTTTACCACTGAGGTCGCTGGTCAGCAGAGGCGGGGCTTGACTCTTTAAATCAGGCTCTGTAGAGAATCAGTAATCTGGGAAGGCAGCAGGCTAACAAAATCTTAAAAACTGCCTGTCTCCCATCTCCAGGCAGCAGAGTCCACAGGGAGGAGGTGGCGGGGAGCACAGAGCTTGGTGTTGCACCTGTTCGGGTGGCTGGCCACATTTCTGAGACTTGGGACGTCTCTCTGGTCATCCCCTCAAGCCCTTCTCTCATTCTGGGGATGTTAGGGCCTGGGAACTTGAAAGGCCAAGTTTAGTTTGTTTCCACCTGTATTAAGGGCATCTGGACGGGGTGGCGAGTGTGTGTTTGTGTGTGTGTAACTCAGAACAAACAATCCATTAATAGTGTGTGTGTTAAGATACAGAGAACAAGTATGTCTTTATAATACAGAATATGAATCTACCTGTTCTACCCCATCCCTTATCATTACAAATATTCTTTAAATAAACTCTTTTTGTGCTATATCAATTGGGAGGCAGAGGCAAGTAGGTCTCTGTGAATTTGAGGCCAGCCTGGTCTACAGAGCAAGTGCTAGGCCAGCCAGGGTTACACAGTGACACCCTGCCTCAAAAACAAACAAACAAACAAATAAATAAAAGTTGCTTCAGCCAAATGTGGCATGCACACCTGTAACCCAGCACTTAGAATTTAAGGGCCAGAAGATCAATTCAAAGCCAGTCTGGGCTACATGACACCCTATGTCAAATTTGTGCGTGTGCGTGCGTGTGCGTGCACACACACACACACACACACACACACACACACACACACACACACACCAGTGTCCATGTTCAGTAGCCAGGGGTTTTGGCTAATAGTACCATAGATTGGAAATTCACAAACAGAAATGCAAAGAGCATACATAAGCTGCCCAACAATCACCTTTTGTTGTGGAATAATCTTTTTATACACTGTGAAGGAGTGTTACTCTGATTGGTTTAATAAAAAGCTGAATGGCCAGTAGCTAGGCAGGATTTCCAGGCACAGAGGACACTGGGAAGAAGAAAGGAGGAGACACAAGGAGACACAGAGGAAGCAGGAAAGCAGGATGTTCAGTATGTAGATGAGGTGCAAAATGAGCCTGGGGCAGCACATAGATTAATAGAAATGGGTTAATTTAAGTTATAAGAGCTAGCTAAAGACAAGTTTAAGCTATTGACTGAGCTTTCATAATTAATATAAATCTCCCGCATCATTTTTTCTGAACTGGTGGCCCAAAGAAAAGCCCAACTACAAATGACACCCCACATGGGGTTCCAAATGAAGCATTTATCTAATTACTATTTATCAATAAAAACTCGGGAGTCAGCTACTGGGATAAGAACCTAAATGATCAGAGAAGCAGTGGAGAAGCCACCAGTGACCTCCTCTCTCTCTCATTACTTGAACCAAAAGGGCCAAGACCTCTCTCTACACCCTGCCCTATCTGTCCTCAATCCTCCAAAACCTCTATAGCTAATTTTGGTCAGCTAGTAGCTAGCTCCAAACAAACAAATAATTGTTAACCCTCTGGACTCTGAATCCAGAGAACTGAGTTTGTATCTTGGTGGAACCTGTTCCTTGAGGAAGAGACCTGGTCTGTCTGTTCCTGACCTTGAAACCCACTATAAACAGGCTGCCCTTGCGTGCTTCAGCATTGCTGGGCAGGTTTCACTTTTGTTTCAGTAGCTAGCTCCGCCCTCTGATTCAAAACAAACTTTTACTGGCCTGGCCGTATCAAGAGTGTCAGAATGAGATCAAAACATCACACAACAATCTTTAAAGATTTAAAGTAAGTCCATTTTTCAGTGGCAATAACCGTCAAGGGAAGGTATAGGGAGCTAAGGAGATCTCTTGGTTTAAGGTGGGAAGTATAACTTGCTACAAAGTCTCTGGAAGACAGCTTCATGATACGTAGGATGGGCTATAGTAAGGAAAAACTGGAAATGCCCCAATGAAGGATTAAGTTAAAAAAAAAAAGCATGGTCTAAACTGGGTGTGGTGTAGAAGCTGATAATCCCAGCACTCAGGAGGCTCAAGCAGGAAGACATCTGAGCATTAATGGCCTTCCATAGTGAGGACCCATCTGTTAAAAAAGTATGATGTATTTATATAAGAAAATATTATGAAAGTATAAAGACACAGTGCATATCTATACTGTCAGAGAAACAGTATCCATGACATATGGTTACTTAAAAGCCAGTTTGCATAGATGTATATGCAGGAGGATTAGATTTTCCTTAACATGTGTAGCCATACACATATCTTTGTGTGAGTAGACAAAGTCCAGGCATAAATACACCAGTGTACTGGTCGTGGATATCTTGGAAGGTAGAATAACATGTGATCTTATTATTATCTATACTGTCTGAAATTTTCTTATGGCTGTGTAGTTTATAATTAGAAAAAGGGGGGCTGGGGAATGTAGCTTAGTGGTAGAGCTAGCATACCTGGCCCCCCAAGTCTGACTCACAACACCCCCAAACAAAGAAGAAAAGTCTTAAGGACCAAGGACAGAGGAGAGGAGATTTTTTTTTTTTTTTTTTTTTTTTTTTTTTTTTTTTGCGGGGGGGATGGGGAAACCAAACAGATAACAAACCCTGTCTTTAATCCCAGCACTTAGGAGGCAGAGGGAGGCACATCTCTGAGTGTGAGACCGGCCTGGTCTACACATTAAGTTTCAAGCCAATCAGGGCTGTATAGTGAGGCCTTACTAGGCGACATAGAAATGTCTAGGTTTCTATTTACATAAACATGGTTTCTATGCTTTGATAATTAGTTCCAGAAAGGCTACATAGATAAACCCTGCCTGGATGTTGGGGAGCAAGCCCATTTCTGCTGGCACTGTATCACAGTCCAAAGGGCAAAGTTCAGATTCTTTCCCTTTGTTCCAAGGTCCTCTGTTGACTGCTCCTTATTGGCTCCCTGTAGAGTTAGTTGCTGTTCTGATATCATGATCTATTTGCAAGTCTATAAACCACAGTTCACAGAGCTCCTCTGGGGAAAAGTTCCCCTGTGCTTAGCAGGTAGCAGAACCCAGTACAGAACTGTTGAGTAACTGTGGGCATTGATGTATTAGGTGGACAAGCTGGGGCAGATTGTAGAAGTTATTTGGTACAGGCTAAGAAGAAAAAAGGCAAAACTGTGGACACCTCTGTCCTGTTTTAGAAGTCCCCTCTTGTAATTCTCAACCCCCTGTAACACTGTAAACCACAAGTGGAGCCCAGGTGGTCAGGCCCATCTGGAATGTGGCATCTCTGGAATAATGTATATAAGGCACATATCCAGGACTGGTCCCTCTCATGCTGTGCTGGGCCTGCGTTCCCAGGGACTGAACGAGCATATGATCAAACTGGACTCTCTAAATGTGGCTGCCAATGTGGGCAGACTGAGAAGCCATCAACAATGACACTAGGACCTATCTCTTCTGCATGTATTATCTTTTTGGGAACCTAGTCTATTTGGATGCACTCCTTCCTAGGCCGGGATGGAGGCGGGAGGGCCTTGGACTTTCCACAGGGCTGGGCACCATGCCCTCTTTTAAGGAAGCAGCGGGAGGGAGGACGGGGAGGGGAGCAGGAGGGGACTGGGAGAAGGGGAGGAAATGTAAATTTTTTTGAATGGAAAAAAATAAAAGAATATGGAAAAAACAACAACAACAACAACAAAAAAGATGGTGAAGGAAGGGGATGGCACAAGGCTCTAACAAAAATTCCAACTCCTCTCAGCCATGAAGCCATAAAGCAGGGAACACCCAATATGAGCGTACCCCAAATGCCCTGTGAAGCCAGAGCCTGCTTGGTCAAAGGCAAACTAGACTTTGGAAATGCAAACATTTATGTGGAACTAAGTTTTTGGTAACCAGGTCCAAAACTGTATGCTTCTGAAAAGGAGGGCTGGACTGGTTTTCTGTTGCTGCTGCAATGAGGTTCTAAAAACTCTCTCACTCAAACAATTTGCCGTCTAGTATTTCTGTAGAATCAAAGTCTAGCACAAGACTCTGGAGCTAAAACAAAGGTGCTGATGGAGTGATCATGAGTTCTGGAGACTCCAGCCCCTAGAGTGTAGGGGCTGCTCTTGAGTTTTCTGCCTCTACAGGTTGCCCTCATTTCTTGATTCACGACCTCTTCCTTTGTTTTACCATAGCTTATTGACTGTATCTGACTAAGCTTCTGTAGCAGTATTTCCCGAATAACCATAGTCAAAAAATAGTTCTCCGACTAAAAACAATTTAGATTTGTTTATTTTATGTCTATGAATGTTTTGCTTACATGTATGTATGCATACCAGGTGTGCGTCTGATGCCTGCAGAGGTCAGAAGAGGGCATCATCAGATCCTCTGGAACTGGAATTACCGATGGCTGTGATCTAGTGTGTGGGTGCTGGGAATTGAGCCTGGGTCCTTTGGAAAAGCTTAACCACTGAGCCATCTCTCGTTGGGATCCACTCAGTTAAAATAGATTTGCTCAATTGATTCCCAGAAATCCAATCTCAAGGTTATCAACTTTAATTATATCAACAACATGCCTTAAAGAAAACAGATTTTCAGGTTCCAGAGAAGAGGGTGGCTTCTGGGGATGGGGAAACATTATTGGGTCTGACAAGGTATGATGTGGAGGAAAGTCTAAAATTATTGTTCATTAGGATCCAATTCTATATATAAATGATATAGAGGTGAAGCCAATGCTCCTTCAGGGTATTAGGCTGTTAAAAGGTCATGTGGCCCATACTCTTAATCCCAGCACTTGGGGGGCAGAGACAGGTAGATCTCTGTGAGTTTGAGGCCAGCCTGGTCTACATAGTGATTACAGGGACAACCAAGGCTACATAGTGAGACATTATCTTAAGAAACCAAACCAAACCAAAACAAAACCCCCACAAACCACTACCACCAATCCTCACAAAATAAAAGTGCTAACAAGCTATTTTTATTGGTTTTGCTGATGTGTATATGTGTATTTGTATACTTTTTTTTAAGACAGGGTCTCACTATGTAGCCCTGGCTTGCCTAAGAACTCATTGTGGGGCTGGAGAGATGGCTCAGTGGTTAAGAGCATTGCCTGCTCTTCCAGAGGTCCTGAGTTCAATTCCCAGCAACCACATGGTGGCTCACAACCATCTGTAATGAGGTCTGGTGCCCTCTTCTAGCCTGAAGGCATATACACAGACAGAATTTTGTATACATAATAAATAAATAAATATTAAAAAAAGAACTCATTGTATAGATCAGGTTGGCCTTGAGATCACAAAGATCTGCCTGCCTCTGCCTCCATTGTGCTAGGAAAGAAATAGTTCTGTGCTGTAAGCACCTCTGATGTGTAATTTTTCTATAAAATAATTAAGTTGTTGCCTGGTATATTAGGGTTCTCCAGAGGAACAGAATTTATAAAATGAACACACACACACACACACACACACGCGCGTGCGTTAGAATGGTCTACAGACTGTGGTCCAGTTTGTCCAACAATGGCTGTTTACCAATGGAAGATCCAAGAATCCAGCAGTTGTTCAGCCTACAAGGTGGGATGTCACAGCTTGTCTTTAGTATATACCAGAATTATGAAGAAGTAGTAGGCTCTAATGTTGCTAAAGGAATGGACTTGCTAGTGAGAACAAGAATGCAGAGAGAGGGAATTTGTTTCTTCCCTATCCTTCTACAGGCTGCTGTAGGCAGAAGCCACTTGTTCGTTCCTGGCTGCCCAGACTGGAAATTATCCACAGAAACTATATTATTTGGAATACTGTTTGGCCAATAACTTAAGCGTATTTCTGGCTTACTCTTATATCTTAAATTAACCCATTTCTATCATTTTATGTTTTACCAGAAGGCTCGTGGCCTACCAGCAAGGTCCTGTCTCTGGCAGATGTTCCATGGCTTATCCTTTACTCCACCCTCTTTCTTCCAGCATTCAGTTAAGTCTTCCATGCCTAGCTCTATTCTGCCCTATGACAGGCCCAAAACAGCTTCTTTATTAACCAATAGTAATCACAGCATACAGAGGGGAAGTCCACATCACCTCTGCTTTTCTGTCTAAATAAAAAGGAAGGTTTTAACTTTAACATAGTAAAATTACATGTAACAAAACAGTTATCAAGCAAGAATTACAGTTAAAATATTTATCTTTTATCATAACTAAGGAAAACTATAACTATCTATTCTTCAACCATTAAAGACTCCAGAATGATATAATATTACCTAAGTAAACAGGAAGTACATTGTAAGCAACTTCCAAAACTTTAGACTTGACAAAGACATCTCACTGCCTGGACAGTCACCCAAAGTTCTTCTGTAATGGTGCAGGCACCCATCTTTAGCCTACAGGCCCATAGTATCCAGCAGACTTTCCCATGAAGCAGGAAATTTCAAAGACCATTCCGCTTATATTGGCAGTTTGTTAGCCACTTTCTTCTGTGTCCTGCAGAATGTCTGGCAGACTCTTTCATGAAGCAGGAACCCTGAACAGACTGTCTCGCCTTCTTCAGGCAGCTTCAGCAGTCATTAGTCTATGGGTCCTGTAGGTCTAGGCAAGAACTTCAAGCAAGAGCAGTTTCTTGCCCAAATGGCTAGCAAACTCCATGAGGAGCCTTTTTGATGCCCATAATCCTCATGAAGTAGATTGGTGTTGTCAGGAGCAGATGTGTCTTATGTCATGAAAAGTCATAAGTTTTTAAAATATTTTAAGTGCCATATTCTGTAGGTCTTTGAAAGGTTTGAAGATTATCTAACTGAAATACATCTCTAGAAAACCTAACTAACATGACTACAAGCTTGACTATTATAGATGACTATTAAACTATATTTCTTAATTGTACATCACATTTCTAAACAAGCTGCACAAACACAATACATTTATCAAAAGCAGAAATTTATATATATGATAAAATTGACCTTAAATTTGTATCAATAAACCAAGATTATACCAATGCAAACCATTTATCTCTATAGCATATCCCCCTTTAATGTAAAGAAACATTTATAAACAATATTTGGGAATTTGGGTGTAGTTCTCTTCAAACTGCTTTTCTGCTTTTTGTTGGGCAAAGTAATTTTTGGGGGGTGTTCACGGCGACCTTTCAGGGGTCTTGGTCCATCAAACCACATTATTCTGGAAGCAACCCACAGGTTCTCATTCTTTTTGGAAACAAAAGTAGAACCTCTTTTCCAAAGTAACAAATCTTTAGACCCAAATTTTGAAGTCAAGATACCTTTATGTTGGTTTGTCTTAGCAGGCCCCAGAATCAAATATCTCTCTGCAGTCAAAAATTCAAAGAAAACACAATACTATACATAATCCAGACTCTCTGTGAATTTTCCATCTTTACATGGCTTGTTTTCCTTTACTCCTTTTAATCTATGACTGTCTGTGCTCTGTCTCTTTAAAGATTTTGTTTTATTTTTTAAAACCATTTTCTTCCTTTTATCTCTCTCCTAAGACTACATGCATTTATCCAACACTGTGACCCATTTAGAGGTCTTTTTTATCTGAATCTGTCTTTATTGTGTATCTGTAATTATTTTCTGATCAGGACCACTTCTTAAAAAGCAAAGGGGCCTCATTAGGACTAAGGCTGCTTTGCCTTTTGCTCCACCCAATCCAACATGGCAGAGACATATTCACCACCTCTGTGAGCCGTGCACACAGCTCCAGTTCCAGGTATACAGCGATTCTATGTTGCGCCATTAGCAGTTTGTAACACGTTCACAAACCCCGTTTAAATGGTTGGTCCTGAAAGAGCCAGCGTTCATGCTAGCAGCATGGCCCAGGAAGCTGCCGTTCAAAATCGCATGGGTTTTTTTCTACTGCTGAATCAGGAAGACCTCTCTTAAAGAAAGCATGCCTCTTCTTGCTGCTAACAAACAGAGCCCACCCAAGAAAATGCTGCTACCAAAATACCATGTTTAACTCTGTTCTTTTGTGTCTAGAACTCTTTTCCAAGCCCTCTCAGGTTGTATGTAGATTTAGCTAGCACACATTGGAGTGCCAGTGTGTAGGCAAAGCCTGCTTGTTCAGTCCTGGCTGCCCAGAACCAAAATTATTATACAAAATTATCACACAAAAACTATATTATTTGCAATACTGTTTGGCCAGTAGCTTAAGAGTATTTCTGGCTTACGCTTCTATCTTAAATTAACCCATTTCTATTATTTTATATTTTATCAGGAGGTTCGTGGCCTACTGGCAAGGTTCCAACATATCTGTCTCTGGTGGCAGCTCCATGGCTTCTCCTTGACTCTGCCTCCTTCCTTCCAGCATTCAGTTCGGTTTTCCCTGCCTAGCTCTGTTCTGTCCTGCTATAGGCCCAAAGCAGTTTCTTTATTAATCAATAGTAATCACAGCACATCAGGCTGCCAGCAGAAGGTGTGGCCCAGATTTTTTGTTTGTTTGTTTTTTTTTGTTTTTCGAGAGAGGGTTTCTCTGTGGCTTTGGAGCCTGCCCTGGAACTAGCTCTTGTAGACCAGGCTGGCCTTGAACTCACAGAGGTCGGCCTGCCTCTGCCTCCCAAGTGCTGGGATTAAAGGCGTGCACCACCAATGCCCAGCGCAAGGTGTGGCCCAGATTAAAGGTGTTTCTTTCCACCTCAAAAGATCCAGATTAAACCAGGCAGTGGTAGAGCAACATCACCTTTTATCCCAGAACTCAGGGGAGTGGGGGCAGGTAGATTTTGAATTTGAGGCCAACCTGGTCTACAGAGTGAGTTCCAGGACATCCAGGACTACACAGAAAAAGGAAATCCAGATTAAAAGTGAGTTTTCCCACTTCAAATGATTTAAATAAAGAAAATCCCTCAGAGGTGAACCCACCCACTTGAGTTTTAGTTAATTCCAAACATAGCCAAGTTGACAACCAAGATAGCCACCACAGCTGAAGTTGTCATACCTTTTTCCTTTATACGTGACTGCTTGGGGCAGAAAGCTGTCCATCAAGTAGCTTGTTCACCTTCTCTCCCAACTGGCTAACTGCCCTCAAGGTAGCCCAGCTGTTTTGGTTACTTTAGAATTGTTCTGAGAACACTAAAGGGAACCCCTCTAATGACCACACCAGCCAAAGTCTGTTTTAGAAGGCTTTGCTCCAGTCCTGGCTGCTTCTGTTAATCTATGCCAGAAAGAAGCAAGCCAGGTGATAGAAACTTTAGTAAGCTATAGGTGACATTAGCTTTTCTCATTTCAGACTGGAGTCTTAGGTAACTCTGTAAGAAGGCAATGAATGGTGCAGTATGAGACCTGTGACTTATTTCTATGACCCTGTATGAGGCCTGTGATTGATGGAACTGAAAACTGAGCTATAATTGGTATAAACACTATCCTTCGTTTGCAACCACACCCCTCCTGCATATATAACTAGGCAGTTCAGTTCACTTTTTTTCCATGATATTTATTGAGCTCTACATTTTTCTCTGCTCCCCTCCCTGCCACTCCCCTCCCTCCTTCAACCCTCCCCCAAGGTCCCTATGCTCCCAATTTACTCAGGAGATCTTGTCTTTTTATATTTTCTACTTCCCATGTAGATTAGATCTATGTAAGTCTCTCTTAGTGTCCATATTGTTGTCTAAGTTCTCTGGGATTGTGGTTTGTAGGCTGGTTTTCTTTGCTTTATGTTTAAAAACTACCTATGAGTGAGTGAGTACATGTGATAATTGTCTTTCTGGGTCTGGGTTACCTCACTCAAAATAATGCTTTCTAGTTCCATCCATTTTCCTGCAAAATTCAAGCTGTCGTTATTTTTTTCTGCTATGTAGTACTCCATTGTGTAAATATATCACTTTTTTTTATCCATTCTTCGATCGAGGGCATTTAGGTTGTTTCCAGTTTCTGGCTATGACAAATGAAGCTGCTATGAACATACTTAAGCACATGTCCTTGTGGCACGATTGAGCATCCTTTGGATATATCCCCAAAAGTGGTATTACTGGGTCTTGAGGAAGGTCGTTTCCTAATTTTCTGAGAAATCGCCACACTGACATCCATAGGGGTTGTACCAGCTTGCATTCCCACCAGCAATGCAGAAGTGTTCCCTTTTCCCCACAACCTCTCCAGCATAAGTTGTCATCAGTGTTTTTGATCTTGGCCATTCTTACAGGTGTAAGATGGAATCTCAGAGTTGTTTTGATTTGCTTTTCTCTGATGACTAAGGATGTTGATTTCCTTAAGTGTCTTTCAGCCATTTTAGACTCCTCTGTTGAGAGTTCTCTGTTTAGGTCTGTACTCCATTTTTTTTTTTATTGGATTATGTGTTCTTTTGTTGTTCAATTTCTTGAGTTGCTTGTATATTTTGGAGATCAGACCTCTGTCTGATGTGGGATTAGTGAAGATCTTTTCCCATTCTGTAGGCTGTCATTTTGTCTTGCTGATTGTGTCCTTTGCTTTACAGAAGTTTTTCAGATTCAGGAGGTCCCATTTATTAATTGTTTCTCTCAGTGTCTGTGCTGCTGGGGTTCTATTTAGGAAGTGGTTCCCTGTGCCAATGTGTTCAAGCGTACTTCCCACTTTCTCTTCTATAAGGTTCAGTGTGGCTGGCTTTATGTTGAGGTCTTTGATCCATTTGGATTTGAGTTTTGTACAAGGTGATAGATATGGGTCTATTTTCATTTTTCTACATGTTGATATCCAGTTATGCCAGCACCACTTGTTGAATTTGCTTTCTTTTTTCCATTTGATGTTTTTTGCTTCTTTATCAAATATCAGGTGTTCGAAGATGTGTGGATTGATATCCGGGTCTTCTATTCCGTTCCATTGGTCCTCCTGTCTGTTCTTATGCCAGTACCAGGCTGTTTTCAGTACTGTAGCTCTGTAGTAGAGTTTGAAGTCAGGGATTGTGATGCCTCCAGATGTTCTTTTGTTGCCCAGGATTGTTTTGGCTATCCTGGGTTTTTTGCTTTTCCAAATGAAGTTGAGTATTGTTCTTTTGAGGTCTTTGAAGAATTTTGTTGGGATTTTGATGGGCATTGCGTTGGATCTGTAGATTGCTTTCGGTAGGATTGCCATTTTTACTATATTAATTCTGCCTACCCAAGAGCATGGGAGGTCTTTCCATTTTCTGGTGTCTTCTTCAATTTCTTTCTTCAAAGATTTAAAGTTCTTGTCATTCAAGTATTCTACTTGTTTGGTTAGAGTTACTCTGAGATATTTTATGCCATTTGTGGCTATTGTGAAGGGTATTGATTCTCTGATTTCTTCCTCAGCCCTTTTATCATCTGTGTACAGGAGGGCTACTGATTTTTTTTTTTGAGTGAATCTTGTATCCTGCTACATTGATGAATGTGTTTATGAGTTGTAGAAGTTCTTTGGTAGAATTTTTGGGATCACTTATGTAAACTATCATATCATCAGCAAACAGTGAGAGTTTGACTTCTTTTCCAATTTGTATCCCTTTGATCTCCCTTTGGTGTCTTATTGCTCTACTAGGACCTCAAGAACTATATTGAATAGGTATGGAGAGAGG
>PVIU01002973.1:65058-156877 GCA_004026605.1 Ondatra zibethicus
GTTGGCTTGCTGTATATTGCCTTAATTATGTTTAGGTATGTTCCTTGTATCCCTGCTCTCTCCAAGACTTTTATCATGAAGGGATGTTGTATTTTGTCAAATGCTTTTTCGGCATCTAATGAGATGATCATGTGGTTTTTATTTTTCAGCTTGTTTATATGGTGGATTACGTTGACAGATTTTCATATGTTGAACCATCCCTGCATCTGTGGGATGAAGCCGACTTGGCTTCAGAGGGACTGAACCTCTGAAGTGTAAGCAAGCCACTACAATTAAATGTTTCCTTTATAAGAGTTGCCATGGTCATAGTGTCTCTTCATAGCAGTGACAACCCCAACTCAGACAATTCAGAAGGTGAAAAAATGAGTTGCTGAAGATGAGGGATTGGGAGTCCTGGTCACCAGAAGCGTTCCAGGCAGCTGGCAAGCCTTAGAGAGTGAGGATCTCCATATCAAAGGTTTAGGAACCTTAACACTGGCTTCTGGGGGCTTCTGGGGGCTTCTGGGGCCTGCTGGGGACTGACTGACTGATTGACTTACTGACTGCTGCTGCTGCAAACCAAGGGTTTCATTAGGTACTGAGTACATGGCCTTTGACAATCAAAACCCAGAGCCTTAAGCTCCATCATGACACCCAGAGCTCTCAGCCTCAGATGTATGACTCCAGGCTCTAGAAATAAATCTCTAGTTCTCAGAGCTTGGAGGTCTATGTCTCTGATCCTGGCAGGCTAGCCCACTAGCCTTTGATAATGGAAATGACATTCCCTGCCTTTGCCTGAACAAAAGGACCCCTGTTAACAGAACAACATGGAAACTACCTACATTTTGTTAATGTGAAAACAAGCAAATTCAATGGACATACATGAAATTATCCCAATTTTGTAGAACTTCTTCTCCCTATATATGTGCTATCCCTGTTTCAACTTTCTTGTTTATAAATAAAAATGTTCACCTTCAAAACAGTTGTATGGTTTGGGTTAGCAGTTTCACATTCGTAGTGTGTGTATGAGTCATCTGGGATGCCGTTAAAGGGGGATTTTGCTACAGGGTCTGAGATGGACCCAAGAGCCAGCATGTCTAAGTGCTCCTAGATATTGCTGGTGCTGATGTTAGGTCGTGTTTTGACTAGCAAGGGACCGAGGACAACATTGGAAAGATCTCAGCAAAACGCCCTATTGTTTCTAGTGGATCTGCTGTGTAGACAAACCTGTCTCAGAAAACTGCTAAGAGAGGTCCCCTCACATGAACTTAACCTGTTCCTGTCTCTCACTTGATATCTTACTTTTCTTTTTTTTCCTTATTTTTTTATACATTTTTTATTGATATTTATTGAGCTCCACATTTTTCTCTGCTTCCCTCCCTGCTTCTCCCCTCTTGCCTTCAATCCTCCCCCAAGGTCCCCATGCTCCCAATTTACTTGTCTTTTTCTACTTTCTACTTCCCATGTAGATTATATCTATGTAAGTCTTAGTGTCCGCATTGTTGTCTAAGTTCTCTGGGATTGTGGTTTGTAGGCTGGCTTTCTCTGCTTTATGTTTCAAAACCACCTATGAGTGAGTACATGTGATAATTGTCTTTCTGGGTCAGGGTTACCTCACTCAAAATAATGTTTTCTAGCTCCATCCATTTTCCTGCAAAATTCAAGCTGTCGTTATTTTTTTCTGCTGTGTAGTACTCCATTGTGTAAATGTACCACATTTTCCTTATCCATTCTTCGGTAGAGGGGCATTTAGGTTGTTTCCAGGTTCTGGCTATGACAAACAATATTTACTATCTTGAAGTATTGATTGCAAAAATCTTTTAGGCAATCATATAGCAAGAAAAAAAGCCACCAGTTAATTAGTCTCCTGGGAGATTATACTATTAAATTGTCATGTTTATGGATTCCTAAAGTTGGTCCTCTTAGACACACAGGGTTCTTGTCTTATCTTTTCTATTTATTTGTTGACTGAGTGTGTGAGTGTGTGAGTGTGTGTGTGTGTGTGTGTGTGTGTGTGTGTGTGTGTAGAGGCCGGAGGACAGCTTGCAGAACTGATTCTCTTCCCGGTGGATCTCAGGGGTTGAGCTTGGTTGTCAGGCTTGCTGGCAGCCTCAGCAGCGCTCACTGTTTGAACACTAGTTTTCCTTCCCTTTCAGTCTTACCATCCAGACGTGTCATAAATAGGAGTTGGAGAAAACACAGAAGTTCCCACAAGCAGAAAACTGGAAATACTTCTCCATCCTCTGACTCTTCTTTGTTTGAGATAGACCTTATAGTCCAGACTGGTCTCGAACTTCTGGCCTGAGCAATCCTTCTCTCAGCTTTCCCAGGACCTGGGACTGGAGTGTGTGCACCGCTCTCAGCTTCCCCACTGAGACTTCTTTCTTTCTACTTTTAAATTGGGTTTATGTATGAGTAGAAAAGACTCTGTCTTCAATGAACTTAAATGTAGTAATTTTCTGTGATATAGTAAACTAGGAACAAAACGAAACAAAAAAAAAGCCCTGTAGTTTTCTAGCTTCCTAAAGCATCTTCTAGTAAATTAATTCAACACTAACGTGTTTAGAACAATTTAACATTAATAGTTCATGTCTTAAATGTGTTAATGAGTTTTTTAAAACTAGATGAAGGAAAGTATCTTAAGTCATGCTTTTCTGCATAACAATTATTCTTATATTTCAGACTTACAGAAAGGGAGGGCAAAATAACATTAATAGTTATGATCCTTAAACATTACTGGATAAAAATACTGTGTTGGGTCGGCACTGTAGGAGTGGGTATCTGTTTATTACCTCATTAAGGTCCGTGGAGAATATTCTGTTTTCTCTAGTTTAGACACGGGCTCCACACTAGAGATTGTTAATGGTTTTAAAAACATGTCAAAGAAATCCAGAAATTATGTGCTCCTTGGGGAAGCCCAGCCCAAAGTCGCTATGGTAAATTCCAGAGACCCTATGCTCCACTTCCGCTTCCTACTGTTCGCTCACTAACGCTGCTTCAACTTGGCTGCTTGTGGCGGCAGTGTCTCCAGAACCCAGGCGGTCACCGCTTGTCTCTGACATGCGCGCTTCTGGCCAGGAGTTTAACTTCCTTGATGGGTCCATAGCTGATGTAATAAACATTCTGAATAAAATTGCCTCTGTCTTCCAAGCGGATAAAACAGGACCCCCAAGGGAACGCCTCTCAGTTTTATCGCCCCCATCCAGAAAAAAGAATTTATTCGTGAACTCAGGTCACTTCTTTTGCCCTCAGTTTACCAATGACACTGTTCTATGGCGGTACTACTAAGAGAATGGTCTGGAAACGCTCTAAGCCGTTGTCTTTCCCCCAGACCTACAAACAGAACTGAAATTTACCTAAATTTAGCAACGGTACCCGAGGACGTGTTCCCAAAACTCTCAAAGGGGAAACCTGGGAGAAGCAAGCGAGATTCTCCGAGCTGCCCTTAGGGCAGGAGGGTCTTTGACAGGGAATCCTGAAACCTTATTTGAATTCCTGGGCTGGATTTATACCCCAAGGTTTGATTGAGTTCTGCCAGCTCATGCTCTTAAGAGTCTGGCTTTACTTTTCAAGAATGAAAACTTCAGGTCCTAAGCTCTTCTCTGACTGGGATACTGTTGGCATTAGAGCGAATGGAGCTGGATCAGCCAGAAATCCCTACACCAAGCTCAGAAGCACACCCTGATCGCAGGGTGCGAAGGGTCCAGCCCCGGCTATCCAAGCATCACGGGACTTTATAAGAACAAGAAACTGAAAATGGGGAAAGTCCCTCTTTAACCTAGTTCAGCGTCACCAGCTAGGAGACTGGTGACGGCCTCCGGATCTGGGTCTCGATTGGCTGAGGTTGTGGGGACTATAAGAGTGCGCGCACAGCACTGGGCGGCACCCATTCGCTTCAGAAAGCGCGCAGAATGGCTCGCTCCGTGGTCGTGGTCTTTCTGGTGCTTGGCTCCCTAGCCTGCTTGGATGCCATCCAGCGTGAGTGCTTCTTTCTCCTCTCCTGGAGTTAATTTTAATTTCTCCTTAGTTCTCTGTCCCAACGGAATTAGCTAGGGCTGGATCTCCCGGGGAAGGGGTGGGGGTCCCGCCGCCCCCTTGTTGCTGCTTTGAGGCAGCGGTGTGGATGCTGCCGACTGGGTGGACGGACGAACAGTCAGCGCTGGAGGTAGGAAAACTCTCTCTCCTACTCTTTACCTGCCGGAACCCTCAGACTGCCTGAGCGCAGGGAGAGGGTGGGCCTGCTCAGAAGGTGAGGTATAGAGAGCCTTGAACGCCTGGAAGCAGGGCTGGGACCCAGGGAACCCGGGAAATCAGACGGCGGCCGCCCAGCTGCTTTTGCACTTTAGGGCGCCTAGGATCCACCGGAGCTAAAGTCTAGAGAAATGGGCGTGGGTCCCAGCTCTGCTGTTTCTAAAGTTTTCTGACCGTTAACTTACCTTGTCTCATTAATGTTTTTAGAAATAATCATATAGGCTGCTGGGTATGACAGTTTATTGTAATGCTGAGGACGCTGCGTGGTTTATAACTTTGAAACTGCGCCTACCATGTAAACATTATGGTTTCTTGTTTGGGAACCCGAGGCATCGAGATTTTAAGTAATTTATTCACACAAGGGATTAATGGCAGTCGGGATTAGGAAGTGAGGTTGATTTATGCCATCTAGGGTAAAAGTAGACCTTTTGGTTGTAACCCCCATTTGTTTCGAGAAGTGCCCCTGGCCTTCCTGGGTCATAGTCCGCCAACCATGCTGGGCTGCCTTGGGCCTTTGGTCCTTCACAAAGGCGTTCCTTTTTGGCACACTGCCTGGTTCTTTCCAAGATACATAGAGCATCTACTTTCAGTTTTGAAAACGGAAAGTTTATCAAAGTCAGGGAGGTTGTGAACGCTGGGGTAAAGATAATTCAGTGTAGTTACCAAGACTCTTGAGGATAAACAAATTACGAAGTCATAGAGGTAGAAAAGTGCCAGAGCCCAGATTCAAACCTGGCCCAACACTTGTCTTAGTTGTTCAAGAGATCGTTGTTTCCTAGAGGTTTCCAGGCAGGATGAACCTGGCCTCTGACCTCTGTGGTATTTATTATTCTTGTTACTAAAACCTCAAATGCAAGGAGCTTTCCAGCTTATCTTCACTCTAACTACAGGAAAATTACTCAAAAGCTTCACTGAAACCTTAACTCTAGTTCTTGACAGAGCTTCTAGATACATTCAGCTGACCACAGTTCCCAGAGGCTCCTCCTCCTTCCTGTTGCCTTCTCTTTGTGGATAAACAGCTGCCCTTTAGAGACCATGTACTCTGAATATATGTGTATTTGAAAGTATATTATAAGGCAGGTGTCGTGACTCATGCCGGTAATCTCAGTCCTGGGGCGGCTGAGACAAGAGTTTGAGGCCAGTTTGGCGACAGAGTAAGACTTTTTCTCAGAAAGACAGCTAGAGAGCTAGCTGGGGAAAACACAAAAGAGTCAGTGAAATGGCTCAGCAGGTAGAGACACTTGCCACTAAGCCTGAGTTTGATCTCAGATTCCAGTTGGCGGATGGAGAGAATTGACTCTTAAATCCACACAAGAGCTATGGTGCTCATACACGCACAGTCACACACATGCACACGCACACATACACACACACACACACACTCACAAATAACAATTAGAACGAGTTTATAGTATTTTCTTTCCATGCCCCTATATTGTCATGTCTAGTTAGGGCAGCCATCTGAAAGCGCTGACTAGAAATGCATGTCCTACTCCCGTGTCCATTGCTCCACTTAGTTCTAATGGACTATCTATATTTTTTCTCCTTCATCACAGCCCTCACTTCTCCCTATTGTATTTTACCCATCCCAGCTCAACCACTTAAAGTTTTGCTAGCTTCTGTAGATATTTAAATGTTGTTTGTTTTTTAGTTGATGAAATCAGAGCTTTGTTTTGTTTTAAACTCATCTTGGCCGGATTGGCCCCTGGACTGACTTGCAGAGGAACCTGAGGAGGGAGGAGATAATCCTAACCCTGCCGCCTGAGGGGCAATGCTCAGCTTTCCGGCTCTGTTTCAGACGGTACAAGTCAGGAAGTCTAGGGAGGGGCAATAAGCAAAAAGGAAGGCGATAAAAACGAGAAAGTGAGAGGGGCTGACACAGCGGATGAGGATGTAGGTACGGAGGTGTGGATACAGCAGAGGGTGTGCAGAATGAGGCATGGAATTTGGAAAGTATGTGTGCCATGGGATTTATTAAGGGAAGGGATGAGCGCAGTTCTTGAGACCCTCCAATAGAAGCTTCTTAAAACTCTACCAGTCTACAAGCCAGGTAGGAAAAACCAAAGGCCTGTACAGGATTTCCAGAAAAAGATACTAAGTCATGATGTAGTTCTCAAAATGGAGGTAGCCTTTCAGGGAAGCGGAAGATCACCTGCCGGAGTGGAAATGGAACCGGGAGGAACAGATGACCAAATGTAACACGGGGCACAGTTTAGACTGAGATGCAGTTGGTTCCAAGGGGAAAGGCCCAGCAGTTGTCATCTGTCCTTCCCTGTGATCCTTAGGTCCCCCACACGTGCAAGTGTACACACGGCACCCGCCGGAGAACGGGAAGCCAAACTTCCTGAACTGCTATGTGTCGCAGTTTCATCCACCCCAGATTGAAATCGAGCTGCTGAAGAACGGCGAGAAGATAGAGAAGGTCGAGCAGTCGGATCTGTCCTTCAACAAGGACTGGTCTTTCTATCTTCTGGCTCACACTGAATTCGTACCCACTGCAAATGACAAATACGCCTGCAGAGTTTCACACGTTACTCTGAAGGAACCCAAGGTCATCAACTGGGGTGAGTCTTCACGCTCTTCCTTAGGTTCTGGAAGCTCTATCTGTGTTGAGTCACAGCCTAAAACTGCTTTGCTATTTCAAAAATTTGCATACTGAGATTGTTGGGGAATACCTCCAAAGCACTGATCAGTGGTGCATGCTGGGTACTTCACTGCTGTGAGAGCAGGGGGCAGAAGCAGCACCCACTGTCCTAGACTTCTTACTGTGGCTTCCTCCAGTTTTCCTGGCAGCCTGGTGCACACAAAGTGCCAAAGAGCATATCGGGAAGGCACAGACTTTGGCCTGCAATCCCGGCCCTTGAGAATCTACAATTCTGGACTGCTCCAGTACCTTGGCTAGGTGTGGCACTGAAGATTGTAGACAGGGGTGGATCTCTGGGTAATTGTCAACAAGTACTCAAGGCTAGCAACAATCTATTTATTCTACCAGTCTTATTGTGACACTTTTGGGTGTCTGTTAGTACTTAGCAGTATAAAAGTAAAAATGTTTTTTTTTTCCATTTTCTCTTTTCATAGATCGAGACATGTAATCAAGCATCATGGAGGTATGTTTCTTGACCTTAAGAAATGGGCCTTTGGGAGGAAGGAGGTTGGGGGTAGAGCACATGCCTAGTATGCATAAGGCCTTGAGTTCTATTCCCAGCACCGCAGGAAGAGACTCATTCGCTTTGCTCTCCTAGGAGCTGCTTGTAGGCAGCTCTAAGATGAGACCTGCCACTGCATGAAAGACGTTAATCAGGGTAGCTTGTCAGTAGCCACAGAAAAATCCTTTGGGGTTACATTCCTTTATCCTGTGGGATGGCAGCAAGGAGGCATATAACTGCAGGCTTGGCTTTGCCACCGTCGCTAGCCCTCTAAAGGGAGAAGAGAGCCTGTTAGTGTGTGGCCAGGAGAGACTGACCAACAGTCAGCTATACCACTTCAAGGGTTTGGTTGTTGTTTCCTCCTTGGCATTTCCGCTGAGAAGGCCTAGGACAATGAACCACTTGCTTTCTTTGTGTGGCAGAGGCCTGCTTTTCAGCCAGAAGAGCGGGGAGCAGAGTTCTGCGGATGCATCACCCCTCAGACTTCTGTTCTGTCTCATTGGGTAGGCACTAGGTTTACCTTCTAGAGGATTCCAGACCACTCTAGGAAAGACATGGACAGAGAATGTTGTAACTTCACGTAAATGCACTATAGCTGTATCAGAAGGAAGTCTAGGAGCACGAGAGAGGGGAACTCAGGTGTCTGTGTTAGATGCAGTCTAGTGGTAGAAAATAAATCACACTGTGATCCAGGGAACTTGAGGGCCAAAATCTCATTCAAGTCTTGTATTATTTTATTTCTAGGAAAGGGGGATTAATCTGAGAGAGATAGTATTAGAGAGGATGGGTAACCAACCAGACAGTCCCCAAAGTCAGGAACCAGTTCCTTTAAGAAGGTGGTTTCGCACAGAAGCTAGACCCATTTGGTGGTGAGATCTGTAATGCAAATAAAGTACATGCTCTACTAACTTCCTCTTCCCTTCCCTACCCTGCCCCTCCTCTCTCCCTTCCTCTTTCTCTCCCTCCCTCCCTTCCCTTCCCTTTTTCTTTTCAGAGCTGAAGATGCTTCATTTGGACCAGTTTAATTCTAAAGTATTTCTCAGTTTTTAATATGTTGTACAATGTATGCACACAGTGGGGAATAATAATGACACATTATCTTTATAACTTACTTTGAATTCTGCATGTTTTCCAAAAAATTAAAGACTAACATCTTAGATATCTGAAATAATAAAGCATCAATGAGTATTTTGATCAGAAACAAACCATTTTGATAATTTTAAAGAAAAAAATCTGCTAGTAAATATTAAAAGCAATTGTTGATCATATATCAAACCTTTTGTACATCTTATTAGTTGGATGCAATTATTCATCCTTGGTCTATCACAACATAAATCAGTTTTTAAAAATCTAAGAAATCTGAGATGTTTTCCTTTTGGTAAACACACGGGCCCAACTGAAGTCTGCCATTGTGTCTAGCCATCCTCTCCCGCAACCCCATGGGTTACTTCCTCTTTGTTATTTTTACTCCAAAATAAAGGAGAAAAAAAAAAAAAGGACTTTTGCCAGACATTGTTAAAGTGTTACATGGAGTGGTTCCTAGGTAGCCTTAAATGTCTGCTGTGTGCATGTGGCTTTTTATCACCTGGAAGGCCAGTGAGTGTCTGAAGAGGTTCTCACAGAAGCAGGCTCCTGAACTTGGGGTCTAGAGGAACGTAACTAAGAAAGGGCTCCAAAGCAAAACAATAGGAAAGGTTGGTGACAGGGCTAGGAAGGAACTGAGGGAGTAGAGGTTTAAGAAGTACTGCTCTCACAGGGGGCTCTAGAGCAAAACCACACCTAAAAGTTTGTCTTGGCAATGCGGACTAGCCTTCGCTGGTTCTACAGGGCTGTGATAGGACGAAAGCCCAGATACGTTGGTGTGCAGGTACTGGCATGCAGAAACCGAAGACTGGCTCTTACTGCCGGAAGCAGGTGGGGCATCAGTGGCTACTGGTTTCCTGTGAAATTCTGTTGGGTCTTCAGCATACTCAGTCTGAAAGTCGCACTACCAGTTCAGTTTCTAAGGGTTAATGTCAAAGTGGGAAGGCTAATCAATTTAGAACTAAGTTTGAATCCTAATACAAAAGTTACTATGAAATTCTGATACAGTTTAGTTGTACCCCCCCACAAAAGTCCCTTTGTGGCTGGCCCTTTCAGAGGTGGGGTCTAGTGGGAGGTCCTGTGGTGCTACCAGAGGATGGAGATCTTTCTGAGCTCTGAAAAGGCTGTTGTAAAGGCAGCAAACCTGGCCCCTTCTGTCCCTTCTGCTGGTCTAACGTGTAATCACTTGCTCACTCCTGATGCATTTTTCCCATTGCTGTTGGTATGAAGGAGGAGGAACGTTTGGCATAAAGTCTGTACTAATCATTTAATTTTGAAATTTCAAAGCTGTAAGTCAAATAAATCTTAACTAGCTTGTGTCAAGTATTTTGTTATAACAATTACTAGTTAATAGTCACCATAACCCAAAAGTGGAGTTATTATTAATAATAAGCTTATTAATTCAATTTTTATTATTTCAAATTTAGAATTATTCATTTATTTTTATGTATATGATACGTGCACATATATGTATATGACGTGTACATGTGTACACTTCATGCATGCTTGGTGCCCAGGAAGTTCAGAAGAGGGTGTTAGATCCCCTGGAACTAGAGTTATAGATGAATGTGAGCCACCATGTGGGTGCTGGGGACTAAACCCTGGGTCCTCTGGAAGAAGAGCCAGTACTCTTAACTGCTAAGCCTTTCAATTAATTTTTTGTATGAATGTGTTTGTGCGTGCATGCGTGTATGTGTGTGTATGGATGCAGAGGCCAGAGGTGCTTGTTGTTGGATGTCTTCCTCAATTCTATTACTTGCCACCTTATAATTTGAGTCAGAGTTTCTGTTAACCTCAAATTTGGAGATTTAGCTGGCCAGCAAGCCTTAGGGATTGTGGTGGTTTGAAAGAAAATGGCCCCCATAGGCTCATAGGAACTGGCACTATTAGGTGTGGCCTAATTGGAGTTAGTGTGGTGTTGTTGGAGGAAGTATGCCTTAATCTCTTCCTGATGCCTACAGATCCAGACGTAGAGTGCTCAGGTACTCTCCAACACCAAGTTTGCCTGCATGCTGCCGTACTCCTGCCATGATGACAATGGACTAAATCTTTTAACAGTAAGCCAGTACCAATGAAATGTTTTCCTTCTTAAGAGTTGCCGTGGTCATGGGGTCTCTTCGCAGCAATCGAAATCATAACTAAGACAGGGACCCTCTTGTGTCCACCTCTCCAGCACTGGGATGATAGGCAATATCACTACTCCCAGCTTTTACATGAGTGCTGAGGTTGAAGTCAGGTCCTAAGGCCTAAAGACTGAGGCATCTTCCACACCCCCACTAATGGTCTTTATGGGAGGTAAATGGGCCCAGAAGACAACAATCTGGGACAGAGTTCCTTGGAGTACTACATATAGTGTTGGATCCTCAGTCTCCTGTTTAATCTTGCTTGGTTAGTCAAGTTTCAGTAGAACTGAAGATGGTTGTGCTGCTGCTGGGCTTAAGCAGGGTAGGGGAGCTTCATGGGAAGCTCTTCCTTCGCCTAGACATCACACAAGACTTCAGTGGCAGCCTGGGAACTCAGCCGAAGGAAAGGAGATTGGGCTAGCACTTCCAAAGGCTGCTTCTTCCAGCAGCCAAGAGCTCAAGAAGAACCTGGGAGAGGGACCTGGGACAAAGAACCCCAGCCTCCACCAAGGGACTTTACGAAGAAACTTGATCATGGGTTTTTTTTTTTTTTTTTTTTTGGTGTGTGTGTGTGTGTGTGTGTGTGTGTGTGTGTGTGTGTGTGTGTGTGAAGGTTAGTCCTCTTCGAGGCCAGAGGCTGGGGCTAGAATTATAGACTTAGGTGCTGGCAACCAAACTTTGCTTGAAACTGCTGAACCATTTCTCCAGATCCCCATAAGACACCTTAAAAATACCCTTGTTACTTTGAAAATAACCCCAGGGCTGAAGGTAGAGGGTGAACCCTTGCTACCTGTCCTTGTGGAACTTTTTTGGCACCTCAGGGTGCCAGGAAGGACTATATTTCCAATTTCCTGTACCTAAGTCCTATGTCCACTGATTAAACCTTGAGCAGTAAAACTGGCTTTGTGTGTGTGTGTGTGTGTGTGTGTGCGTGTGTGTGCGTGTGTGTGTATGGCTTCTCTGGCACCACACTTTGCCGTATTGCTTTGAGCCCCAGCTCTGATTCTATTGGCTCTGTGATGCTTTTCTGAAATGGTGACAATCTAGGAAAAATTACCAAAACAAAAATCCCAAACTATACCTTTTGAGTTACCTTGTACTTATTCAGTTGTATTTGCCAGGCATAGCAAGTTATCAACAAAATTTCAAGAAATAAAACAATTTAAAACATTTTTACATGTGATTGTATACCCAGATTATAAAGACTTGTGTGTCTGTAGGCTGCGACCTCTGACCCTCAGTTTCTGGACACTACAAGTAATGTCATCATCAGAGTGACCAGAAGGTGTCCTAATAATTTTCCGAAGCCTCACTGGGGGACTGATTAGACAGTAGGACTGCTGATGTAATCTCTATGGGCAGATGGAGATGAAGAACAACCACCCTTCCCTTTTCCTACAAAGGCTTTGGTGAAAGGAAACTAGGAAGAAGTGGGTGGGGAAGTCCTTTTTTTAACCAACCCGCACTTTTTGCCTGCAATCTGGTGATGTGGCAACCCGCTCTGAGTGAGCAGTTCACAAAGTTTTAGGAGGCAGGGGCAGCAGAGATGGGGAGGAAAAGCAAGAGTGGAATTCTAGATGGAATTTACACCTTACCAACCTGTTTTGTGACCTCTACTCTGCAACCTGGTGTGTCCCTATGACAGCCTTCTCCCTGTTTCTTTCCATCTACACAGCCTAGCGCGGCCCTGCCCCACCAGTGTAACAAACTTAGCACATGTTCCAGTGGCTGCTTCCACTTCTCCCACCCAATAGCTACCCCAGCAGGAATTCTTGAGATGAAAACGACAAAACACGTAGGTTCCAGATCGGCTGCTGGATGCTTACGTAGAGATGAGGTGATGGGCCTTGCTTTCAAGCGCTGCCCAGCCTCACTGGAAGGCCTCTCTTTCCCTGGCTGGAGAGGTAAAATGTAGTCATGGCCTGTGATCATAAGAGGCAGAGTGGGGAGGGGAGCCTACCAGAGTCACGTGTCTCAGTAGTGTGGCCTGGGTGAATAGGTTGGTGCCTGTGATGGAGTGCTAGGCACTGATCCCACCCCTCGGTCCACCAATTTCCTTCTGAGGCTTCCAATTGTCTACCAGGTTTATACCCAAATCCCTACAGTAACACTGTATTGTGCAGTATTTTTTGCCACTCTGTTTGAGATATGTTGTTGTTTTTTACTCTTACTCTTTTGACCCTTTGGGGCCTACCACCCAGCTTCCAAATAAATCACACAGAGTATTCTTTCTTACGAATGCCCAGTCTTAGCTTGGCTTATTTCTAGCCAGCTTTTCTTAACTTAAATTATCCTATCTTTTGCCTCTGGGTTGCTGTGTAGACTCTTCCTCTTTTTGCTCTCTGATCTTCTCTTTCTATTTATTCTCGCTGCCTGCCAGCCCCACCTGTCCTTCCTCCTGCTTTGCTATTGGCTGTTCAGCTCTTTATTAGACCACTCAAGAGTTTTAGGCAGAGTAACACAGTAACACAGCTTCACAGAGTTAAACAAACACAACATAAATGAATGAAGCACATCTTTGCATCATTAAACAAACGTTCCACAGCATAAACAAATGTAACACATTTTAAAATAACATTCTACAACAGTGATATAATTCACAATCCACATGATTAGTACATTTAAAGTATACAGTTCATTGAGGCTTGGTATATTCACAAGGCTATGTACCTCCATCACCATGATTTCTTCTTTGTTTTTGAGGCAAGGATCTCACTCACTGTGTGGCCCAGGCTGGCCTTGAATCCATTTGAGATCCACCTACCTCTGCCTCCTGAGTGCTGCAATAAAAGGCATGTGCCAACATGCCCAGAGATTTTAGAACACGTTACCACCTACCCACGAAAACCCTGTTCCAGTTAGCAGGCTCCTTTCCTTCCTCCTGAACCCTCTAGCCCTAGAAAGCCATTAATTTTTCAGTCTTTGTGAATTTGCCTATTCTTGTTATTCCTTTTGCTTTATTAAAACTGTTCTCTTTCCTTGGGTATGTGGGTATGTGCACATGCGGAAGTCACAGGATATCTTGCTGGAGCCAACTCTCTCTTGTTGCCATGGAGGATCTGGGAATAGGACTCAGTGGTCAGTGGTCAGACTTGCAGTAGTAACTCTACCCACTGAATGCCCTCACTTCCCCTTTGGAGATCTCAATGCCCATGCCCCACCCTTTTTGCCACAAGATCTTGCTATGAAGTTGGGCTGGCCTTGCCCTGACAATAGCCCTCTTGCTTCAGCCTTGCAAATGCTGGGATAAAGTGTGCAGCACCGTGCCCAGGTCGAAACCAAGCCTCTCTATAGCTAATGCTCAAACTTCATCTTATTTCCTAGAACAAAATTTTGGATAAAACTCTTAAAAACCCCTATTAGAGAGTTCTGGGCTAGTGAAGCAGCAAATATACTACATAGTTATTAATAGAAACTCAGACACATAAAGAGGTTTCTAAGAATTTTATCCTCTGTGTACAAGTGTTTGCCTGCATGTGTACATACTGTGCATGTGTACCACATACATGTAATGTCCTCAGAGGCCAGACAGAGTATAGGATATGGACATGAAGTAAGAGCAGGTTGTGAACTACCATGTGAGAACCCAGGAAGAAGAAAGAACCAGTAATCTTAACTGCTGAACCATCTTTCCAGACCCTAAAGAGCTTTTAGATCCCCCCCCCTTTTTTTAAAGGACATGGTTTCATGTAGCCCAGGCTGGCTTTGAACTCCTTATTCTTGGGATTACAGGTGTGCACTATCAGTCACTTTTCTCCTGCTGCCATGTGGGACCCAGGGCTCAAGCTCAGATCATCAAGTTTAGCAGCGAATGCCTTTGCCCACTGAGCCATCTTGCTCCTCTTATTTCAGCAATAAAAATAAACTGCTATCTAGACTATTTTGCTAGTGTTTAAATAGGCTGTACTCCTCTTCATGTAAATGTTTCTTGGGTTTACCTTCTCCCCACTGCCACCAGGACATGAAAACGTGGGAGAGGCACAGTTTCAAGAGTCATGGTCTTTAAAATTTGTTTTAATGTATAACTAAAATTTTTGAATATGCATTTTCCATATATCTCTATATAGCTTATACTACTTTCAATCTTATTTTTTTTAGATTTAAAATTATATTATTTATTTAGTGTTTGTCTGAATGTGAACATGTGTGTGGAGCTTGAAGGACAACTAGGATATTATTCCTCAGGAGCCATTCACCATTTTTGTTGTTGTTTCTAGATAATTTAATTATTTGTTTTTGAGTGTGTATCTGTGGACGCACATTTCACAGCGTGTATCTGGGGGGCAGAGGATAACTTGAGGGAGTCAGTTCTCTCCTTTCACCATGTGGCTCCAGGGGAGCAAGCTCCAGTTGTTTTGATGTCACACACAGTTGGGAGACTGAGACAGGAAAGAAGGTAAGTTCCAGGCCAGGCTGGGCTACATGAATGAGGCTCTGTTACAAAACAAAAAACAAAAACAAAAACAAAACAAAACCCCACACTGAATTGTCTTTGTCTTATGGGAGGACAGATAATGTGGAGGCGGGGATAGGACTGGAACTAGAACCTGAGTCAAATATTCCAGAAGATCTGAGCTCTAAATTCTTGCGTAAACCAGCTGGGACCAACCAACAGCTGTGAGGTGCAGAGGCCCTTAAGGTTGGCATTAAACTCTGGCACAGATGTCTTACTGAATTCAAAAACCATAACAAATACAAGAATGTATATACTCTGGCAGCCCCATGGATGAATTCCAGATAACCCTGAGAGTTCTGCATCTAAAAAAGATGCTAATCCCTGGCATGGTCTTGGACAGATAACTGATAGGACTCTGGGGGAGTAAAGGGTCTGGCTTCACCTGTGAACATCTTCAGCCTGGAGCAGTTGACTTGACTCTCCAAGATTCCAGTGATGATCTGATTATACGAAGTGTCCAATTTGCATGGGAAGGCACTGGAGAGTCACATGGATGGAATGCAGTCATAGAGTGGAGGAGTATGTTCTGTGGCAGAGTGCTTGCTAGTTTGCCCAGCCCAGGTCTCACTCAATCCTCAGCAACCACAGAAATACTAAAGAATGTGGCCATATCTTCCATAGTTGGTGCCTTGTGAATTTCTCTTAAAATACTTAAACTGGGAGCCAGTGACCTCTGCAGGAGCAGGTATGAGGGAGCTACTTCTGTGGGACCAGGCCTGAGCCAGTGACTTCCGCAGGACCAGGCCTCAGTCAGCAACCTCCACAGACCCAGGCCCAGGCCAGCAACCTCTGTGGGAACAGGCCCAAGCAAACAACATTCACAAGACCAGGCCCAAATGACCTCCGGGAATGCTGAATGACCTTCCAGGGTAACTGGAACACTGGCTCTGACTCTACCACGAGGAGCAACCATCTGAACCTTGGATCCACTGGCACCTGGAAGATTCATCACTAGAGACATGGCCACAAGTATACCAATCAGAGGAAAAGATTGGTAAACAAGGTAAGAATACACTCAACACCACAAAGAGCAACACAACACCAACAAAAACTAGTGTCCCTACAAGAGCAAGGCTTGAACACCTCAATACGAGTGAAACAGAAGAAAATGACCTAAAAAATAACTTTAGGAGAATGTTTGAAACCCTTAAAGAGGAAATGAAAAATTCTCTCAAAGAAATGGAGAAAACTACAAACAAAAAATTGGAAGAAATCAATAAATCCCTTAAAGAAACCAAGAAAAAGCAATCAAAAGGTGAAAGAAACAATTCAAGGCTTGAAAACCGAAATAGAAACAATATAGAAAACACAAACTAAGGCAGTTCTGGAAATGGAAAATATGAGAAAAAAATCAGGAACCACAAAGGCAAGCATGAACAGCAGAATACAAGAGATGGAAGAGACAATCTCAAGCATTGAAAATACAATAGAGGAAATAGACTCATCAGTCAAAGAAAATGTTAAATATAACAAAAGCTTAACACAAAAAATCCAGGAAATATGGGACACCATGAAAAGACCAAACCTAAGAATAATAGAAATAGAAGAAGGAGAAAAGCACAGAAAATATATTCAACAAAATAATAGAAGAAAACATTCCCAACCTAAGGAAAGATATGCATATGAAGATACAAGAAGCTTACAAAATAGCTAACAGACTGAACCAAAAAAAAGTCCCCTCATCACATAATAATAAAAACAGTAAACATACAGAGTATAGAAAGAATATTAAGAGCTGAAAAGGAAAAAGGACAAGTAACATATAAAGGTAGACCTATCAGAATTACACCTGACTTCTCAGTGGAGACAATGAAAGCCAGAAGGTCATGGTCAAGCATTATGCAGACATTAAGAGACCACGGATGCCAGCCCAGGCTACTATACCCAGCAAAACTGTCGATCACCATAGAAGGACAAAACAAGATATTCCATGACAAATACCTAGCCACAAACCCAGCCCTACACAAAGTACTAGAAGGAAAACTCTAACCTAAGGAAGTCAGCTACATCCACAAAAAACACAGACAATAGATGATCTAACAGCAGCAAATCCCAAAGAAGGGAAAAACACACACAATAACATCACTATCAATGAAAGCTAAAATAACAGGAACTAGCAATCACTGATCATTAATACCCCTTAATATAAATGGACTCAACTCACCTATAAAAAGACACAGGCTAACAGATTGGGTATGAAAACAGAATCGATCCTTCTGTTCTATACAAGAAACACACCTCAACCTCAAAGACAGACATCACCTAAGAGTAAAGGGTTGGGAAAAATTTGTTTTCCCAATCAAATGGACCTAAGAAAAAAGCTGTGCAGCTATCCTAATGTCTAACAAAATAGACTTCAAACTAAGGTCAATCAAAAGAGACAGAAGAACATTTCATATTTGTTACAGGAAAATTCCATCAAGAGGAAATCTTTTTTTATTATTATTTTTTCCATGATATTTATTGAGCTCTACATTTTTCTCTGCTCCCCTCCCTGCCTCTCCACTCCCTCCGTCAACCCTCCCACAAGGTCCCTATGCTCCCAATTTACTCAGGAGATCTTGTCTTTTTATACTTTCTACTTCCCATGTAGATTAGATCTATGTAAGTCTCTCTTAGTGTCTGTATTGTTGTCTAAGTTCTCTGGGATTGTGGTTTGTAGGCTGGTTTTCTTTGCTTTATGTTTAAAAACCACCTATGAGTGAGTACATGTGATAATTGTCTTTATGGGTCTGGGTTACCTCACTCAAAATAATGCTTTCGAGTTCCATCCATTTTCCTGCAAAATTCAAGCTGTCGTTATTTTTTTCTGCTGTGTAGTACTCCATTGTGTAAATATACCACTTTTTTTTTTATCCATTCTTCAATCGAGGGCATTTAGGTTGTTTCCAGTTTCTGGCTATGACAAACAAAGCTGCTATGAACATAGTTGAGCACATGTCCTTGTGGCACAATTGAGCATCCTTTGGATATATACCCAAAAGTGGTATTACTGGGTCTTGAGGAAGGTCATTTCCTAATTTTCTGAGAAATCGCCACACTGACATCCATAGGGGTTGTACCAGCTTGCATTCCCACCAGCAATGCAGAAGTGTTCCATTTTCCCCACAGCCTCTCCAGCATAAGTTGTCATCAGTGTTTTTGATCTTGGCCATTCTTACAGGTGTAAGATGGAATCTCAGAGTTGTTTTGATTTGCATTTCTCTGATGACTAAGGATGTTGAACATTTCCTTAAGTGACTTTCAGCCATTTTAGATTCCTCTGTTGAGAGTTCTCTGTTTAGGTCTACACTCCATTTTTTTTTTATAGGATTAAGTGATCTTTTGTTGGCCAATTTCTTGAGTTCTTTGTATATTTTGGAGATCAGACCTCTGTCTGATGTGGGGTTAGTGAAGATCTTTTCCCATTCTGTAGGCTGTTTTTTTGACAAACCTTTATCCAAACTAACCAAAAGGCAGAGAGAGAATATCCAAAGTAACAAAATCAGTAATGAAAAGGGGGCCATAACAACAAACACAGAGGAAATCCAGAGAATCATCAAGTTGTACTTTGAAAATCTGTACTCCACAAAATTGGAAAACTTAAAGGAGATGGACAATTTTCTGGATAAATATCATTTACCAAAATTAAATCAAGCCAGATAAGCAACTTAAATAGACCTGTAATGGCAAAAGAAATAGAAACAGTCATCAAAAGTCTCCCAACCAAAAAAAGCCCAGGACCAGATGGTTTCAGCGCAGAATTCTACAAGTCTTTCAAAGAAGAACTAATATCAATACTCCTCAAATTGTTCCACACAATAGAAAAGAAGAAACATTGCCAAACTCTTTTTTTTTTTTTTTACGAGGCTACAATTATCCTGATACCCAAACCATACAAAGACATTACAAAGAAAGAAGAATTACAGGTCAGTCTCACTCATGAACATTGATGCAAAAATACTCAAATATGTTGACAGAGGTTTCTGTCCTGCCCAGATCCCATAGTCGTTAAGCCCTAAAGAAGCACACAGAGGTCTACATTAATTAATATAAACTGGTTGACCTATTAGCTCAGGCTTATTAACTTATTCTTACATCTTACAGTAACCTATATTTCTTGTCTATGTTAGCCATGTGGCTTGGTACCTTTATCGGTGAGGCATTCTCATCTTTCTTGCTCTGTGTCTGGCTTCCTCTGTGTCGACTGCAGAAAATGGTCTGTCAGTTACTCTAGGCCTCAGCCAAAGTTGGATGCTCCAATGTTACAAATGAGACTTTGGATGGTTGCTCAGGTAGCTAGTTGTCTCTGTCATTTGTTGCACATTTGATTGCACTTCCTGCTTCAATATTATTTCCCTTCTTGGGTCTTTGATGGGATTGAAGACTAGATAGTTGTAATTACTTTCCTCTCATGACTTGGCCAAGTTATTTATAATACAAGACTTAAACTCCTTGGGATAGGATAATTATTGAAACATTTATTACATGTGTCTTGCTTGATATTATTTATGCTGGTTATAATTCTAATTTATATACCTGATATTTGTTTTTATCGTATATAATTTTGTATTAGGCTTAGCACTCTCTCTCTTTTTTTTTTTTTTGGTTTTTTGAGACAGGGTTTCTCTGTGGCTTTGGAGCCTGTACTGGAACTAGCTCTGTAGACCAGGCTGGTCTCGGACTCACAGAGATCCGCCTGCTTCTGCCTCCCGAGTGCTGGGATTAAAGGCGTGCACCCATTGCCTGGCTAGAACTCTCTTATTTAAACGAAAGGGGGAAGTGTAGGAAATCCTACAGCCAGTAGCCTTTAAGTTACTCACCCACTTGGGCATGGCCTCTTATACTATAAAGACTCATGTGGTCAGAAAAAGAGTAAAGATAGTTTCAGATGAAAAAGTCTCTAAACAATTTACAGTGTGCTTAAAAATATATTTAAGCTTGGGAGAGAAAAGAAAAATGATAAAGTCCTTAAAATAAAAAAGAAAGGAAAGTAGTTGAGTGTAGTGGCACACATCTTTAATCCCAACACTTGGGAGGCAGAGGCAGGCCGATCTCTGTGAGTTCAAGGACAACCTGGTATACAGAGTGAGTGCCAGGACAGCCAAAGATACACAGAGAAATCTAGTCTCAAGAAACCAAAAATTAAAAATAAAAATAAAAGAAATAGTGTTTAAAATAAAGCCACGTAAAGATGGAAAATCAGAGAGCCTGGATACTATTTATTATTGTGTTGTCTTTGGATTGTATGACTGCTGAAAAAGAAGCAACAGCTGCTAAAAGACATTTGATTATAAATGCTGCTGAATTAATCCAACATATGTGTTTTGAAAATGCCTTGACTTCAAAATTTAAGTCAACTTGGAGAAGAGGTTTGTGTTTCCACAGGAAATGAGAGTCTGTGGATTCATTCTGGGCTAAGAAAAGTCAGGTTTGATCAAGGAAGACCCCCTGAGAAATCTCTGATAGGAGCAGATGGCCCAGATGTCTGAGTTCTACATAGCAGTTTCAAGACTGCTAGCTGAGATGATCAAGCCTCACAGAATTTTCCAGTCAGGATTTGACTGTAATTCTAAATTTTCTTTAGGTCCCTGTAAGATTATCAGCACCCCCAATCAGCAGGAAGTAGCTTGGAAAATTACTGGCAAACTGAATCCAAGAACACATCAGAAAAATCATCCACCATGACCAAGTAGGCTTCATCCCAATGATGCTGGAATGCTTCAAATTATAAAAATCCATCAATGTAATCCACCATATAAACAAACTGAAAAATAAAAACCACATGATCATCTCATTAGATGCTGAAAAAGCCTTCGACAAAATGCAACATCCCTTCATGATAAAGGTCTTGGAGAAAGCAGGGATACAAGGAACATGCCTAAAGATAATAAAGGCAATATATAACAAGCCAACAGCCAACAGTCAACATCAAACTAAATGGAGAGAAACTCAAAGTGATCCTACTGAAATCAGGAACAAGACAAGGCTGTCCACTCTCTCCATATCTAGTCAATATAATACTCAAAGTTCTAGCTAGAGTAATAAGACAACAAAAGGAGATCAAGAGGATACAAATTGGAAAATAAGAAGTCAGACTCTCACTATTTGCTGATGATATTATAGTTTACATAAGGGACCCCAAAAATTCTACCAAGGAACTTCTACAACTCATAAACACCTTCAGTAATACAGCAGAATACATGATTAACTTGAAAAAAATCAGTAGCCCTCCTTTACACAGATGTTAAATGGACTTAGAAAAAAATCAGAGAAACATCACCTTTCACAATAGCCACAAATAACATAAAATATCTTGGAGTAACTCTAACCAAACAAGTAGAAGACTTGTATGGCAAGAACTTTAAATCTTTGAAGAAAGAAATTGAAGAAGACACCAGAAAATGGAAAGATCTCCCATACTTTTGGGTAGGTAGAACTAGCATAGTAAAAATGGCAATTTTGCCAAAAGCAATCTACAGATTCAAAGCAACGCCCATCAAAATCCCAGCAAAATTATTCACAAACCTCAAAAGAACAACATTCAACTTTATATGGAAAAGCAAAAAAACCCAGGATAGCCAAAACAATTCTGCACAATCAAGGAACTTCTAGAGGCATCACAATCCCTGACCTCAAACTCTACTACAGAGCTACAGTACTGAAAACAGCCTGGATTGGCATAAGAACAGACAGGAGGACCAATGGAACTGAATCAAAGACCCGGCTATCACATACCTGTGAACACCTGATTTTTGACAATGAAGCAAAACCACTTTTGGACATATACCCAAAGGATGCTCAATCATACCACAAAAATAAGGATATCTTGAAATTTGTGGGCAAATGGAAAACATCATATTGAGTGAGGTAACCCAGACCCAGAATAACAATTATCATATGTACTCACTCATAAGTGGTTTTTAAACATAAAGCAAGGAAAACCAGCCTACAAATCATAATCCCAGAGAACCTAGACAACAATGAGGATACTAAGAGAGACATACACAGATCTAATCTACATGGGAAGTAGAAAAAGACAAGATCTTCTAAATTGGGAGCATGGGGATTATGGGGGAGGGTAAAAAGAGATGGGGGAGGAAGGAAGGGGAGCAGAGAAAAAATATATAGCTCAATAAAAACAATAATAAAAAAAGAAAAAATACTTAAACTGTACTGATGTATTTGGAGAAAAAAAAATCAACCATCATCAGTATTGTATTTACATGTGCTTGGTACTTAGAACAGATAAACTGGCTGGATTTTTCATGTCATTGTATGGCAACCACAAGATGTTAGATCTAAGGATGTTCTGATAGTTATTTTTAAACCAACACACTATACCGCCCATAGAATCTCACTATGTAGCTCTGTTGGCCTAAAACTCACTCTGTAGACTTAGATATGTTATCTTGAATCCTACAGAGATCTTCATGCTGGTATTAAAGGCATGTGTCACCATGCCCAGAAATATTCTCTTTTGTTATAGTGTAACTCCCTAAGGTTGAGACTTAGGAGACTGTCCCATCCACTCTATGATTGCATTCCACCTATGTGACTCTCAAGTGCCTTCCCATGAAAAGTGGACAAATAATTAGGTCATGTGTGACTTACTGGAATCTTGATGAGTTAAGTCAACTACTCCAGGCTGAAGCTGTTCACAGGTAAAGCCAGACCCATACTCCCCAGAGTCCCATCAGTTATCCGTCTAAGGCCATGCCAAGGATTAGCATCTTTCTTTGCATGCAGAACTCTCAGGGTTGTCTGGAATTCATCTGTGGGGCTGCCAGAGTATATACATTCTTGTATTTATTTGTGTTGAAATTTAATCCCTGTTGTAAGGCATAAGAGGGTGAAAACTATCTAGTCATGGTGTTCAGAAGTAAGGCCTTTCAGTAATTAAGAGGCTCGTGTGGTGTGAGAGGTCCTTTTGTCTATGTGTTGCTTTTATTGGTTAATGAATAAAGAAACTGGCTTGGTCTGATAGGGTGGAGCAGAGTTAGATAGGGAGAACTAAACTGAACACTGGGAGGAAAAAGGCAGAGTTAGAGAGAAGCCATGGAGTCACTGGAGATAGATGTGCTGAAACTTTGCTGGTAGGCCATGACCTCGTGGTGATGCACAGATTAATAGAGATGTGTTAAATTAATATATATGAGTTAGCCAATAAGAAGCTGGAGCTAATGGGCCAAGCAGTGATTTAAATAATACAGTTTCTGTGTGATTATTTCGGGGCTAAGCGTCTGGTAACAAACTAGTGGCCTCCTTACTACACTCATGCCTTTAGTCCCAGCACTCGAGAGGCAGAGACAGTCAGATCTTTGTAAGCTTGAGGCCAGCCTGGTTTATAGAGGGAGTTCCATAACAGCCAGGGCTACAGAAAACTCCTATCTCAAAAAAAAGAGTAGATATGATTAATTTCTAGTGGCTTTATAAGAGGGAGGTTACACATATACACAACAGAAAATTAGTCAATAGCATTTTTTTCTCACATCAATTTTCAGATGGTCACCTGAGCCATATGGATAGTCCCCAAGACATGGTGGAGCAAGTAGACAAAAGGAACTTGAGAGATTGACAACTTTATCAGCTTAATGTGTAAAATTAAGCATCAAATTTGTTTCTGTAGGGCACAGGAAACTTTATTTTTGTTAATGGATCAGGCAGGATGTGGTCTGCATTTCCTGATTATACTGGAGTGGAAGTCAGTTCTTTGTGACTACTTTTACCTGAGGGTGAAGTACATGGTATGCAGGCAAATACCATGACCGGTGGTCTGCGAGGCCAGCCTACTAAGTATGATAGTGGTTTTATATTCTCTGACCTCTGACATGCCAGGACAGGGAGGAACTACTTTACCTTGGCGGCACAGGTTGTTTGTGTTCTAACAATTGGGTTGGCTAACCAACTTCGCATGGTGCTAAGAGCAAACGCCAGACTGGCTGGCTCTCAGGCCTTGGGAAGCACATTACTCCACAGCTTTCCTCTTCCACAGAGAATCGGGTAGCTCTCACAAAGCAATCTGTAGCTCAGGATGGAGAGGCATGATTTCTGCCATACTCTTTCCTTTTCTCTAATGTGCAGGGAAGCACTCTTTTTTCCTTACAGTATTGCTTCTCCACATGGAGGCTCAGCTGTACCAGTAAGGCAGTGCTTATACCTGCATGTCTGTCTCCCATTGCATTCTGGCTGTTTTTTGTTTCTTTGAGACAGGGTCTCAATATGCCACTCAGGCTGACCACAGATTCTCTCTGTATCCCTGGCTGGCTTTGAGTTAGTGGTGATTCTTCTGCTTCAGCCTTCTGAGTTCTGGGATCACAGCATCTGTCACCATGTGTTCTTTAGGATGTTGCCCATGTCCTAGACCTTGGTTGTTTGGCTTGGTACAGGATGTGCAAGATGAATATGACATGCCCAGAAATGTTCAACCTTTTGATATTGCAACATGACATTTGTCGCCTACAAATGTGTTGGGTCACATTCATACTTTTCTTGGGACACGTGTGACCTGTGGGCTGCAATTAATCACTTAACTCCTGTTATTAAAATGTTTATACTGGAATAGTCAGAGTCTTATTAAGTAAGCTTTCAATGACACTAGCATCCTAATGTTGTCTCTAAGCCAGCAGTGTTCTCTCAGAGATCACAGGCGCAGCAGCAGTGCCCAATGTCCTGAACTTCTTTCTTGAGACTTGCTCTAGCTCTCCTAGCAGCCTAACACACACTAAGCACCAAGGAGCATGTCAGAGAGGCCTTGGCCTGCAATGCAATCCCTGCACTTCTGTACCTACAACCCTGAACTGCTTCAGGACTCTGGCGAGGCTTAGCTCCGAGGCTCCCAGGAAGGTAGAGGTCTCACTGGGCAGCAGGGTTTTGGTGGGGGCAGTTTATTTTGTATGTGAACATGCACTTGGAGGGAGCACACACGTGTGGGTCAGAGGATATCTTTGGGTGTTGGTCCGTGCCTTCCACCTAGGTTGAGACAGGTTTTCTTTTCTGTAGGTTAGCTAGCCCACAAGCTTCTGGGATTCGCCTGGCTCCAGATCCCACCTTGTGGTAGGAACACGGGGATTACAAATGAACTGCTGCACTTGGCTCTAAGCGGGTTCTGGGGATTCCAAGTCAGGTCCTTAACCCTGAAGGGCAAGCACTCTTCATACAGAGCCACCTCCCTAGACATTTAAAACAAACGAACAAACAAGGTCTCACGTATCATATAGCTGAGGTTGGCTTTAACTCACTATGATCCTCCTGCCTCCAACTCCCAAGGGCTGGGTATAGGCATGAGCCCCCAAGCCCAGCTTTTCACTGGATAGTTCTAAAAAAAGGTGTCCAAAGCGTTTATTACATATTGATAGTGTGGTAGGCCTGGGGGCCTAAGAAGATAGTCCTTCCTCTCAAGAAGCTCACAGTTTCTTGGGAAATATATAAAGCAAATAGGTTTTTATAAAAGAAACAATGGAGTATAGTCAGAGCCATGATGGAAACAGTTGTAAGGTGCAGCTACATAAAGAGCTCCCTCTCCCTGACTTCTCGGTAACTCTCTTGGCAGAGAGCACCTCCTAGCAGAAGGGACAGCCTGTGCAAAGCCAGAGAAGCAAGGCATGCATGGGGCAGTTACTAACTCTGGCAGCCGAGTGGTGCATGGTAAGGCTGGATAGCAGTTAGGCACTACCCACTCCAGACAATATATTGGTTTGGAATTACTATAAACAAAACAGCAAACCTGCTGGCTCTGAGATAGCTCTTTACATGCCCTGGATGAGCATGGTCTAGTACAAATCTCTAAGCTAAAAGCCCTAGAGCAAGCTGTGTGAAAGCATCTTCCCTGCCTCCTTAGGGCCCAACCTCAGACCCTGCTACTCGTTCAGATCTGCTTTAATAGATGGCAAGAAGGTGAGAGGGAAAGAGCTACCCGCTAAAGGTCCAGTGTCCTTGAGATGGTGGGCCCAGGGGGGTGAAGGCTGTCTCTTGAGTCAGGTGTATAGCTGATGCTGCCGTTTGAGTTCTCTCTTCTAGAGCAGCCTCATTCAGAAGTGAGATCTGTAAACCTTAAGATGACATTACCAGGGCTGAGAGAACCCTACCCCAAACAAACTAAAATGAAAGGGGTTGGCAGGCCATTCCAATCCAATCAGAGTTTCTTGAAAGTGAATATGACCAAGGCAACTGACAAACTGTCACGGAACCTGCCAGACCTCTCTTTGGCCTTGCCTCTCTTCTCCATCTCCTGGACTTTCCCTCCTCCTCTCATGGGCCCTGAGTTTGTCCCTAGCAAACTAACAGGCCCAGGACTGGTCTGCAGCCATCCTGGGCCCACTGAGCAAAGCCGAGTTGCCTGTCTCTGCCCCCTGGTGGCCTGATGACCAAGCTCCATGGAGGTAAGTTTCCAACAACCTTGCAGGCTTTCTGCATAGTGTGGAAAACAAGATCATAGGAATGGGGTATAAACTGTGGATCAAGAAAGGAAATCAAGGAAATATTTAATGTGTAGGTTTAACCTTCTATGCTCTCTCTAGGCCTTTGAAAAAACAGAATTAAGAGGAGGTTAAGAAAGTAAGAAAGTCCACCATAACTTTTGAAAATAACGAAAATAAACATTATACAAAAGTTTACTCTTTATTAATAGCTTTATTATTTTTAGATGAAAAATTATTAATTATAATGGTTTTTCATACTATCACATTTGGTGTGTTAAGTTAAAATAGAGAAGTTAATATTTCTAAAATTACAATTGTGTATTTTGTGTACATGTGTGGGTGTGCATGCAATAGCAAGTGTAGAGGTCAGAGGACAATTTGCAGGAGTCTGTTCACTCCTTCCTCCATGTGAGTCCCAGGGATAGAACTTGGGCAGTCAAGCTTGGAGGCAAGCATCTTTACCTGCTGAGTCATTTCCCCAGCCCAGATAAAGGTTTTAAATAGATTTCCTTGTTCTAAGACACCTTAAAACTAAAGTAAAGGAAGTCAGACTTCTAAACTTTAGTGTTGTCAGAGAGACTAAAGAAAATGATAATTTACCAGAAGAGGGAAAACCCCACTAAAGCTCATCAAGAAATCCCAACACATGAACCCCTCTTGCTGACTTATCATTTTCCCCAAATTTTTACTTATGAAACTCACTTTTTGGTGTTCTGATTTGGTAGGTTTGAGTTTTGAGCTGAGATCTCTTTATGCAGGTTGGTCTGGAACTCAAGATCTTCCTGCTTCCACCTTGCAAATGTTGGAATTCCAGGCCCGGCCCACCATGACCAGCTTGAGGTTGAATTTGTTGCATGTAGTTCTTTGCTATGATGATCATGCTCTAGCCTCCTTTACTGCACAACTTTGAGGTCTGCTCACACTCTTCTTTGTTCTTGGCTACTGAAGCAAACTGAGCAACCAATATTTTGTTTACATTTTCTGTAGGAGAAAAACCAACTGCCATTGCCTTTTCATACTATACTCTGATCCCTTTAAAGTCAAAGTTAGGAAGACTTACTAACAAAACAGAAGACTGTATGGTAGTGAACTTCCTGTTACCTCCACTATTCAGGCAGAGGCTGGAAATAGTGAAGGATATGACACCTTTGAGAAGCCAGCAAGTTTTGAGTCTTCCCTCCTTCTGTGGACAAACTCAGGAAGCAGTGTTTTTTAGTTTAGTTAGAGCTGGCTCTGCCATATTGCTTGTTTCTAGATGAGTTGTGTTTTTATTTCCAAGGTCAATTTTCTCTTTAAAACAGGGTTTCATATAGCCCTAGACTTGCTGAAGACTTGCTAGTAACTAAGACTGCTGGTCCTCCTTTTTGGTCTTCCAAGTGCTGGGATTATAGGTGTGTTCCATTGCACTCAGTTTTTAAGGTCAATCCTTTGTGGGTGGATCTGAGTCAGGACAGGAGTGGTGGTGTCTTAGTCAGGGTCACTATTGCTGTAATGAAACCCCATGACCAAAAGAAGCTTGGGGAGGAAAGGGTTTATTTTGCTTACATGTCTGCATCACAGCTCATCACTGAAGGAAGTCAGGGCAGGAACCCAAGCAGAGCAGGAACCTGGAGCAGGAGCTGACGAGGTCATGGAGAAGTGCTGTTTACTGGCTTGCTCCTCATGGCTTGGTCAACTTTCTTTCTTTCTTTTCTTTTTTTTTTTTTCAAGACAGGGTTTCTCTGTAGCTTTGGAGCCTGTCCTAGAACTAGCTCTGTAGACCAGGCTGGCCTCAAACTCACAGAGATCCGCCTGCCTCTGCCTCCCGAGTGCTGGGATTAAAGGCGTGCGCCACCACTGCCAGGCTGGTCAGCTTGCTTTGTTATAGAAACAGGACACCAGTTCAGAAGTGGCACTACCCACAATGGGTTGGACCCTCCCACATCAATAACTATTTTTAAAAAATGCCTCATGGGCTTGCCTCTAGCCCAGTCTTATGGAGGCTTTTTCTCAACTGGGTTTCCTTCCTCTCAGATGACTCTAGCTTGTGTCAAATTGACATAAAATTAGACATCATCTTTGTAGCCCATGGTGCTTGAAACACAGGGCTATCTTCTTGCCTCAGTATCCCAAGTACTAGGACTACTACAGGCAAGCCACCATGCCAGCTTAATGTTGGTTTTCAAGGACAGTCCCGAACTCTAAAGTACAGATTTGGGATTCACCTGTGTAAAGGCTGTATAAGGAGCCATGGAATGAGTCATTTGTTAAGAAGAGTATAGAACCGGAAGAAAGCCAGAGAAGATCATCAGAATAGGAAGAGGAGGAGAAACTAGTCATAGCAGAAGAACCAGGGTGGCAGTGCGCCGAGGGCCAAAGGACAGAGTGAGTTCAGGAGGACGAGGACAAAGCATACGGTGAGAGCAGAGATTCAGTCACCTCTAACACGTTTGCTAGCCCCCACCACAGCAAGGTGACAGGTCAGGCCCAAGAATCCAGGAAGAACCAAAGGACTGTGAAGTGCTTAATGGAACGCCACTGCTTTCTTCATTCATTTCTTTCTAAATTGTTTCTCAAATTTTGTATGTGTGTGTGTGTGTGTGTGTGTGTGTGTGTGTGTGTGTGTGTTTATGGAGGACAGAAGATGTGATCCTTTGGAGTTGAAATTACAGGGACTTGTGAGTTCTAGGATCTGAATTCTGGTCCTCTAATACAGCAGTAGTAAACGCTGTTAGGCACAGAGCCATCTTTCCAGCCCTTTTCTCTGTAATGTCTTATCTTTTGTCAATGAACTGATTTTACCTGCATCTCTCCATTTCTTCTGATTTTTGTTTAAAATTTATCTGCCCCTTCCTCCTCTCTGACAGGTCTCTCTGGCTGTCTTGGAATTTGCTATACGGACCAGGCTGGCCTTGAACTCAGCCTTCCAAGTGCTGGGACTAAAGGTGTGCTCCACTGTGCCTGGGAAGATTCTGTTTCTTTAATAATTTTCTGTGTTCCACACGGTATCTCACAGTGGTCTTGTTGCTCCAATTGTTTGTTTTCTGACTCTTTTGTTTTCAGATTAGAATTCATGGGAGACTGGTTTGCACAGGTCATCTTTTGCATTAGGTAACAATTGGGGTTGCTGGACAGACAATGGTTCAGATGCCCAGCTGTGGTCTGGGAAAGGAAGTAGAAGTCACATGGTATATGTAGGCCTGAACTTTAGCATGGACTGTGGGATGGCAGTTACTTTAATAATGCATTCAGTAGATGATGAAGAGAAATCTTAGTTTAAAAAGTCAAGTGTGCAGAGAATAACACATAAGATTGTTTATAACATTGCTAAATATTGACTTCAAGTCTCCCTTCCTATCGCTGCAAAGGAACTCAATTTATATTCTTTGAGAAATGGCATCCACACAGATTATGGCTGACGTTTCATTACTCATCTTGTCAAGATGGTGTATTACATTAAATCCATTCCCTCCCATGTGTACATACATACATATCGTTTCCTAAACATAACAGAAATGTTGGAAAAGTGTTAGTGACAATTAAGATTTTTTTTTCGAATGGTGAAATAATAAAAACTGATTCTCCCGTCTAAAGAACCCCTCGTTCTTTGTAGAGCCAAAATTGTAAAGAGGACACCTGGTGTGCTGGCATACCTGCGATCCCTGTACTTGGAAGGGGAAAGGCAGGAAGATTTTGAGTTTGAGGGAGGTCAGGCTATATACTGAGACCCTGTCCCAAACAATCAAAAAACTCAAGGAGAATGAAAAACACAGGAAAAGCAAACAAAAAACCCCAAAAGCAAAAAACCAGAAAACCTCTTTACAAAGAAGCTAGAGACATTAAGAAGCTTTGGGTACTAGACTACAGAATACAGTAAAAGCCAAACAGAACATGTGAGGAGACTAGGGATGCAAACCTTGCATAAAGAGAGAGCGACACAGTTTTCCAAAGGAAGTGCTTCATCCTACTAGCCAACACCCGCAGCAATGAGAACAGACAAGCTGAAGCCAGAGCTGTCCCAGACGCGCTTGTCACAGAGATTTATGACAGAAGAGGCAGAGTCCATGTGATGGTGAGGTGGCACGGAGGAAACAGAAAGGACAGTGAGGCTCCCCAGCGTCTGTTTAGGAAAGAAACTGCCTGTTATCAGCCATCAGGAGGCAGAGGTAGTAGGCTTGCTACTAACACACAGATAAAGTGGAGGATAGGGCAGAGCGGGCACCGTGTGCTTATGAACAGCATCAGCCCCACAGGGGAGACTGAAACAACCTTGGTGGCTCTTTATCAATAATAGCATGTCTTGTATGCAAAGCAGAATACTGTTCAGTATAAAAATCCAGGCTCTAAAATCAAATACCTTTCATTAAAAAAACTAAGATAACATTTAACATAAAATTAACTATTTAAAAATGTACAATCCAGTAGCATTTAGTACATTTACAATGCTGTATAACAGCTACCCCTATTTCCAAATGTTTTTGTCTTCCTTAAAGGAAATCTCTTTTCCATTAAGCACTCGCTCCCCACTTTTCTTTCTCCTATATGTCTTAGCACTAATCTTTCTGGCTCTTAGGGATTTACCTACATAGAATATTTTACATTAACAAAATCATAAAAAGTGATCTTTTCTGTGGACTTTATTTATTTGTTCTGTGGTTATTTTGTGGTGCTGGCAATTAAACCCAGTTTTTTACTATTTCTAGACAAGTACTCAAACCACTAAGCAACACTTTTCTAGCATAATGATATAGTGTGTGTGTGCATGTGATATATGCATGTATGTACATGTGTATGTGAGTGTACATATGTATAAGCATGTATGTGGAGGCCAGTGGAGGAAGTTTTATATCTTCCTCTATTGTTCTCTTCAGACAGGGTTTCCGAGTGCTTTCTGGCTAGGCTGGTAGCCAGCAAGCCCCAGAAGATATCCCTGTCTCCACCCTTGCCAACATTGAGGTTACAGGAATACATGGCCATACCTGCTATTTTATATTGGTGTAGGAAATCTGAACTCAGGTCTGTATACTTATGCAGCAAGAACTCTAACTGAGCTGTCTTTAAAGTTCATAGGGTTTTGGTTCTTTTTGAGACAGGATCTCACAATATAGCTCTATATTGCTGTCTTGGAACTTACTATACAGACCAGGTTGGCCTAACTCACAGAGATCTAACTCCTGGGTGCTGGGATTAAAGGCACGTGCCACCATGCATAGCTCTATGTTCAACGTTTTGAAGTACACAGATGACTGCATTATTTTATATTCTCATTAACAGTGTCCTTTAGAAAATGTATATGGGTGCTTAGCTTTTGTATGTCTGTATACCTCAGGTGTGACTGGTGCCACTGGAGCCAGAAGAAGGCATCTGGAACTAGAGTTTTAGATGGTTGTGAGCAGCCATGTGGGTGCTGAGGATGAAACCCAACTCCTCTGGAAAAGCAGCAAATGGTCTTAATCTCGGAGACCTCTCTCCAGCCCCCAACAATGTAGCTTTTAAAATTATATCAATCCTAGTGTGAAATTATATTTCATTGTGAGATATGAGAGTAATGAACTCAAAATTCTCATGTGAATTTTCATAATGGCTAAAGGTATTGAACATCTTCTCATGTGTCTGTTGACCACCTATTTGCTTTCTTTGATGCCCATTCAAGTTCTCTATTAAAAATGGATGCTAATCTTTTTAAATTTGTGTTATAAGAGTTCTTTTATTCTGGATTCTAGACACAAGAACTAGGTTTTGTCAATAATTTCTTCCTTTATGTAATTTGTCTTTTACCTTGTGAAAGGAGGACTAAGAATAGTTTGCTTTCTTACCTACTTTTAATATTAACTTCATATAAAGGGTCAAGAAGTACCACCCCATTTTCTGGGAGAATTTGAGATGGATTAATATTAATCTGTTAACTGATAAAATTAACAAGTGAAGTCATCTGGTCCTGGGTTTCACTTTGTTGAGATTTTAATTATTTAAAAAAATTATTATGGATTAATCTACTTACTTGTTACAGGGATGCTCAGGTTTTCTATTTCTTCCTGAGTCAGTTTTAATAGTTTATATATTTCTAGGACCATTCCTATTTCATCTACGTTACACATTTGTTGTCATACAATTGTGCATAATAGTGTAAGATTTTTATTTATGTAATAAATAAAACCATTTCAAATCTTAGTGATTTGATTCTTGTTTTTTAATATTAATTTAGCTAATCAATTTTGTAGCTTCTCCACCAACTAAAAGCACTACTTTTATTTTAGGCCCCAGCTAGCCACGGGTGATGCTCCCACCCTAATATCCTAAATGTGAGATTATAGATGTGCACCCTCAAGCTTGGCAAAGCTAACAAGCTGTACTTTCAATCTAACTGGTTCTATTGTTCTCTATTTCACTTACCTCCACTCTGTTTTCTTCCTTCCGCTAGCTTCGGGTTTAGTTTGTCCTTTCTCCCCACCTGCTCTTTAAGGGCAATTTAGGCAATTTATTGTGAATTCATTTATGTATTTACTTACTGACTTACTCTTGGGGTGCTGAGGGATCAAATCCAGGGTCCAGGGCATGCTGAGCACATGCTCAACCATTGATTGACTTACGTTCCCAGCCCATTTATGAGATCCTAGACATGATCTCTTCATATTGCGTAGGCTGAACTCAAATTCCCAGAATCAAGCAATCCTTATGTCTCAGATTCCCAAGTAACTGGAAATATAGGTACATGTCAGGGCACTAAACTCTTTCTTAATTTTTTAAGTTTTGTTGTTGATGCTGCTGATCCTAGGAACTGAGCCAAAGGCCTTTATGCCCTAAGCAAGCATTCTAGTCTTTATTACGTGCCACCCCATTTTAGTTTTTCAATGTTAGTGTTTACAACTATACATTTCCCAGATAGTACTGCTTTTTATTACAAGTTTTATTATACATTCTATTTTTTATTTTATTACATTGTATTTTTTATTCATTCATCTCAAAATACTCTCTAACTTTATCTCTTTCTTTGACCCACTGGTTAATTAAGAGCATGTTATTTAATTTTCACATAATTGTGAATTTTTCATTTTGCTTATTTTTGATTTCTAGTTCTTTTCTGTATCTGAGAAAATACTTTGTCTTAGTCACTGTTCGATTGCTGTGGAGAAACACCATTACTATGGCAATTCTAATAAAGGAAAGCATTTAATTGGGTCATGTTTACATTCTGAGGTTTAGTCCGTTATTATCATGCTCAGAAGCATGACAATACATAGGCAGACATGGCGCTAGAGAGGTAGCTGAGAGTTTTACATCAGGATATGCGGACAGCAGGTGGAGGGGTGCTCAGCTTAGTTTAGGCCCTTAAAACCTCAAAGCTAACCCCATGTGACACACTTCCTCCAAAGAGGTTACACCTCCTAATCCCAGTCATGTAGTCTACTCCCTAATGACCAAGCATTCAAATCTATGAGCCTGTCGGGGCCAATCTTATTCAAACCATCACACACTTCATATGACTTTAATCCTTTCAAATGTATTAAGATTTGTCTTGTGACTTAACATATGGTTTTAAAGAATGTTCCATGTACATATGAAGATAGTATTATTATATTTTCATTTCATGTAATATGAAAATAGTGTGTATTCTGATGTCAGTGGGATCATAACTGTGTGCTCAGGATGCCCCAGACACTTCATTTCTAGGTATGCATGATCCATAGAAAATAAAGATAATCAATGAAACAGAAACTGGAAGTAAAAATTTCAAAGCATAATTGGAGAAGATTGGTAAAGAAAGTAGTGTATTGGGCTGGAGAGATGGCTTAGTGATTAAGAGCATTGCCTGCTCTTCCAAAGGTCCTGAGTTCAATTCCCAGCAACCACATGGTGGCTCACAACCATCTGTAATGAGGTCTGGTGCCCTCTTCTGGCCTGCAGACATACACACAGACAGAACATTGAATACATAATAAATAAATAAATATGAAAAAAAAGAAAGTAGTGTACAACAAAATATGTATCTTTATCTTTGAAAAAGTAATTTCTTCTTCTGCTTTGGGTCTGCATTAAAACTTGAATAGTGCCACAAACTATGATGTTAGAAGACATTAAATTCACTGTATTATTTTTGATTTATTTTTATTTATTTAATTATTTTAAATTATGTGTATATGGGTCCAAATGAGTGTAGTTCCTGTGAAGGCCAGAAAAGGTGTTGGATTTCCAGAAACTGAAGTTATAGCCATTTTTAGTGGGTGCTGGGAACTGAACTTGGGTCCTCTGCAACAGCAGTATGTGCCCTTAACTGCTGAGTCATCTCTTCAGCTTCCATTGCATTATTTACAAAGAAGAGATTATGATGCTTTAGGTGAATCAATTCTCAGCTCCTTTAGGAATGGAGCTCTACATCCATGTGTATTGAAATGGGCAGTAAGAGAGCCTTAACTAAACTATTCTTTCCCAAAGGTATCCTCCAGGCCCTCCTCCAACTTGGATCCAGGCAACTATGTTGAAATGACTGATTCAACCATCCACATACCCTCAAAAGTGGTGATACAAGATATTACGATGGAGCTACACTGCCCACTGTGTAATGATTGGTTCCGTGATCCACTGATGCTGAGCTGTGGCCACAATTTCTGCCAAGTCTGTATTCAAAACTTCTGGAAACTGCATGCAAAGGAAACGTTCTGTCCTGAGTGTAAGATGCTATGCCAGTATAGTAACTGCACATTCAACCTTGTGCTGGAGAAGCTGGTAGAGAAGATTAAGAAGTCACCCCTGCTCAAGGGCCATCCACAGTGCCAAGAGCATGGAGAGAACCTGAAACTGTTCAGTAAGCCCGAAGGGAAAATGATCTGCTTTCAATGCAAGGATGCACGGTTGTCTATGGGGCAGTCTAAGGATTTCCTGCAAATCTCTGATGCTGTCCGTTTCTTTACGGTGTGTGAGACCTGGGCCGCGAGCAATCCCTTAGGAAAACTCCTTTGGAGGGCTGCTTCTTTCTTCTGACCTCATCCCTTTATTCAAATAATGAGAAACTGTAGAGCCCTCAGAAATACAACATGCCTTGGAAAGTTCTTTCCCTAGAGATGCTCCATGTAGGAAAGGCATTATAAGGGAGCTATGGCTGACTCCTTCAGTCACACACTGGGTAAAGCTTGAACAGAAAAGAGTGTTCTTGCTATAAACGTTTCAAACTTTGATGAAGTTTCAAATGAGTACTACAATGGAAATAGTATATGATAATTATTAGTGAGAGTTAAGTTTTGTCACATTTGTAATTTCTAAGCGTTCAGGATTTCTGAGGGGGTCAGGGGATATTCAATGAAGGAAAGGTATGAGACTAGAACTGGAGAATCGTTTGGGTTTGGATGGGCAGAAGGAAGAAGGAAATGCTCCAATGGGAACAGCATAGGTAAGGGTGTCCAGATGCAGTTACAGTAGCCTCCTCAAATCCCTACATCTAGATAATAGGATGTCAAACTTAACTGTTTCTGTTGCTTATTATACTCAAAAATTTTGTTTTGGTGGTTCTGGGGATTGAGCCCAGGGCATAGTGTAAACAAAACAAGTATTATGCTATTGAGCTAATCCTCAGCCCTAGTCGCAATTCTCAAGAGGCGGGAATTACGGCACAGTGGAAGTGTAAGATGTCTTTGTTACAAGAGTTTACGTGAACACAACTTGTTAGAGAAAAATGAGAGAGAACTCCAGAGAGTGGGAGAATTCCAAAGAAGGAACACCTTAGAGCTTATTTATTTCCTGGCACACCATGTTTTTGTAGATGTCTTTTCTACCCACTTCCTCGTGTGTGTGTGCACGAGAGATAGACACACACGCGCATGCGCGCACACACACACGCAGAGAGAAAGAGACAGAGGGAGAGAGAGAGAGAACAATTTGAAGGAGTTGGGTCTTTTCTTCCATGATGTGGTTTCTGGAGGCTGAACTCGGGTTGACAAATTTAGCAATGAGTGCCTTTACCCACAGAGCCATCTCACCCATCCCAGCAATGAGCTAACTTTAATAGTTTCTTATGTTAAAATTTCTATGTTCAAACAAATACTGGTGTGCCTTGTGCACCCTGGCAGAATCTCTTCTGGAGCCAGGACTGGACTCCCCACTTTGCCTAGCCTGTCCTGTTCCACATCTGCCTCCCTGTGCTAGTGCACAGCTCTTTTCCTGTCCCACAGAGGTCTCTTTGTGCTATAGGCATGTGTGTACATGCATGTGAAGGCCAGAGGAAAATTTTAGGTTGTACCTCAAGGAGTTGTCTACTTTGTTTTTTGAGAAAGGGTTTCTCACAAAGACCTGGGATTGCAGATTAGGCTAGGCTGGCTAGTCCCAGCCAGCAAGTCCCAGGGATGTGTCTGTCTCCATCTTCCCAGCACTAGACTTAAGTGTGTGCCACCATGCCCAGCCATTTACATAAGTGCTGGGGCTCAAACTCAGGTCCTCATGTCTGTGTGGCAGGCACTTTACTAACTGAGCCATCATCTCCCCAGCCCCTGGGATTGTGCTTTGTTTTCTTTATCTCCCAAATTGCTGTGGGTTAATTCTATTTGGTATATTTCTAGGATGAGCTTGCTACCTATCAGAGCCAACTTCAGAACACCCTCAAGGAACTTCAGTCTCTCAGAACTATGCAGAAAGATGCTATTGCTGCTTACAAGGTGAGGGGCAGGGGAAAGGGTTTATGAAGCAGAGCTGGAATTTCCCCTTCCTGTAACTCCAGCTATATCAATATACTAAACAGCACCTGGGTTACAGAGTTAGTGCTAGTTTGTTCACTCTGGGTAGGAAGAGACATATGGTGGGAAAAGTTGCCAATATTTGATGAACTGAACAGATCAGCTTTTGTCCTAAGTCACTAGGTGAAGAATGTGGGACTGAGATCTGCTTGTTCTGTCCTTTCACCTGTGGCAAAATAAAGACTCCATCAGTAACCCTACCACAGGTAGCTATGTCCACACCAATACTTCTATTTCCTTTGAGTGTATAACCTGGCACCTCAGCCGGGCGGTGGCGGCGCACGCCTTTAATCCCAGCACTCGGGAGGCAGAGGCAGGCGGATCTCTGTAACTTCTACAGAGCTAGTTCCAGGACAGGCTCCAAAGCCACAGAGAAACCCTGTCTGGAAAAACCAAAACAAACAAACAAAACAAAACAAAACAAACACAAAAAACCTGGTACCTCTGAACCATGGATTCTCAGATTACATCCCCCCCTTGCATCTGATTTATCTTCCTTAACTGCTCCCAAACTATGTAAAGCTGTTGCCTATACATGTCTATCCACTTTAGACTTCACAGGAGTGCTAAACAATCCTAATAATAAAGATTCAGCAAATCAGTATCTAGGTTGGGAGCTAAATTATGTGGCAATTATCTCCACAGAAACTACAGCCAATTATAATCAGAAACTACAACCAATATTCATTCAACAAATATTTATTGAATGGGTCAAGGCATTAGAATCCCACACTAGAATCTTAGTTTGGGAGACAGGTATTAAATAATGCCAGCAATACCAAGAAATGATAGCAGTGACTAGGACAATATGATATGAAAACAGAGTAACAGAGAGAGAGCTATGTGGAGACTCTAATTTAGGTGGAGGAGGACGATGCTCTGAAGAAGTCACAAGCTGGAAATGTACGCAGTTGTTGGTAGAATACTTGCCTAGCATGCATGAGGAAAATGAGTTAGAGAGACAATGATAAGACCATATGGTTAGAAAACTGTTGCAGGTTAGTATGCCAAGAACAATGGCACTTGACTGAACTAAAGAGCAGTGTATATATAGAGATAAACAAGAGCATATGGTGTAGGGAGGTGACTATATAGATGTGGTGATTGATCAGATAGGAGTGAATAGCAAATCTGGAGCCCAAAAGCTGGAGAAAAGATTTTGTCAGCATTAGATTTAAAGGTATTTAAAGCTGCTGTGGGGGAGGTATTTCCTAGAAAGCACAGAAGGAGCTTAGGATAGAATAGTAACTAATTTTAATACTTAAAATGTGGCTAGAGGAAGTGGAACCAATTAGACTGGGAAATCGTGAGAAAGGTGAAAGGGAAACTGGAAACACATGGGTGAGAAGAACAGTTAAGATTATTTTAAGGGTGTGATAATAGTTGTCCGAGGAATCTAAGCTACATAAGACAGGCCACGAAGATAGAAGTTTATTAATAGAAACGCGGGGGGGGGTTCAATGATTACAAACTTATTTTGTTGTTTTCTTGAGACAGGGTCTCTGAATGTATCCCTGGAACTCACTATGTAGAACAGGCTAGCCTTGAACTCATAGCGATCTGCCTGCCTCTGTCCCCCTGTCCCCTCCACCAAGTGCTGGGAATAGGGCCATGCATCACCATGCCCAGGTTGAATACATACTTTCATTGAGATTCAACAGCACCGCAGTAGGGAACAAATGAACTTGGAGCAAAAAGTCATTTTGGAGATGATACATTTTCTGTAAATGATAAAATTCTATGTGTGGTTGAGAATAAGTGGAAAAAGTTCTAAGTCATTAGAAATAAAAACAATGAGGAACTAACTAAGAAGCCAGGATATACAGAGTTCACCAGGGAGGAAGTTGTGGATGGGGACACACACACACACACACACCTTGCATGCACAAACTTCAAGTGTAGCAATTATCAATTTTAGTACTTTATGCATTGTTCATAACCTGTTTCTTTTATGTTGTCCTGGCAGAAAGAGAAGTTTTGGTTTTGAAAGGACAGGTCCCCCAGGTTCCTTATGGCCCTAGTTTAACAGCATCATTTGGTAGACACTGTTTTGCCAGTCTAGGAAGGTATTGTTAATATTAATTTTAGAATGTTTAGCTGGGTGGTGGTGGTACACGCCTTTAATCCCAGCATTCTGGAGGCAGAGGCAGGTGGATCTCTTGAGTCTGAAGCCTGCCTGGTAAACAGAGTGAATGCCAGGACAGTTAAGGCTACACAGAGAAATCTTGTCTCAAAACCACCCTCTCCCCCAAAAAATCTTTTTAGAATGTTTGAATGACTCCACAACATTATTTAATAGAACACTGGTTATTATCCAAGCACTGAGAAAAAAAATGAAGACAAAACCTTTCCTCTTATACAATTAAACTAGTTGGGAAAGAAGGATTAAGCCTCCCATAGGGCTCTGCTTGGTAGAACTGAATGTTGATGCTAAGTAATCGCTTGTATGGAATTTTCCAAGGTGTGTTGTGTAGTGTGAGCCCCTATCTCTAAGTGCTAGTCTCAGTAGTAATCGTGGTGATGATTATGGAGGTTTCCAGGACAACAAGATACAATTGCAACAACAACTTTCCCTGGAGTTTCTAAAGCTGCATCAGTTCCTGCACAACAAAGAGAAGGACATTCTAAACGAACTCCAGAATGAGGGGAAAGTCTTGAACGAGGAGATGGAGATGAATCTGAACCAGCTTCAGGAACAGTGTCTTCTCGCCAGAGACATGCTGGCAAACATCCAGACACGGATGGAACAGCAGAATCCCTTCGACTTCCTCAAAGTGAGATTCCACACCAATTTGATTATGGGTACACTTGAAGGAGGAAAGAGGGCCTGGGGTTGGGGGCAAGGAAAGCAAAGCCTAACTAAGCTCAATTTATCCAAACCCAACCCAGCCATGGCAGCGCTTTAAGATCCTCTGGGAGAAACGTAGGCTGCTTTTGTTCTGTGTTCAGTGGGAAGCTGTGCTTTCATATCCCTAAAAACATGATTAGTACAAGTTCATCAATAATGCTATATGGAGCAATATTTTTATTTTCCCATAAAGAACCTTGAAGCTTTATTTCTTTTTTAAAAAATGTCTCTGATAGCCTTTGTTGAGTTTTGGTTTACAGAAATCATAGTCTGAAATATTTAAAAATCTTTTTGTCAAACTTTGCTACCTGAAGTCTCATCTCTAAAGCAACACCAGTCATCACTTCAGTACTCAAAAGTTTAGTTACCCTTGGCACTGGGATTACTTCTGATCTTATCTTGTGGGAGGATTTGGAAGTGTTCACCTTAAAAAAGGTTGACCTTAACTATGAACTTACTGGCTCCTTTCCTGTTTCCTATGAGAGTTGGAACTACAGAAATCAGGAGGTTAGCAAGTGAGAGGTCAGTTTATCCTAGGTTAGACTGGGGTGTTGATTGGGAAAAGCCCATGGAGGATGCAAACTGTTGTTGGAGATGGGCTGAAGACCACCTGCACAGGAAGCCAGTATTGACGATTAAACCCGGATGGTGACCAGACAGACTTCTAGAGATGATAAATAGGCATCTGACTGCTCTATCTCTCCTTTTCTCTTTTAGGACATCACAAAGCTCATAGACAGGTAAGTGCTCCTCCATGGCACTCTGTCCCTTTCCTTCCGTCCCTGAGGATGTCTAAAAAATAAACTCTTTGTGTCCCTTACAGTGTGGAGAAAGGAATGAGGGCACTCACACCCAATCAGCTTATCTCCAAAAAGCTGAACCCAGGTTGCTTCAAAGGTCCCATCCAGTATACAATCTGGAAGGAAATGCAGTCCATTCTTTGTCCAGGTATAGTGGGAAGTAGCTACTCATTCCTATGACCCTTAATCTACATTTCATCTGTGGGGCCTCTGCTGTGGCCCAAGTTAGTTCTTTTGTTTGAAACAGGATGGAGACGGACTTGGGTGGAAGTTTTAGATTTATATATGTCTGTTTCCATGTAGACCTGCATGCCAGAGAGGGCATCAGATCTCATTACAGATGGTTGTGAACAACCATGTGGTTGCTGGGAATTGAACTCAGGACCTCTGGAAGAGCAGCCAGTGCTCTTAACCACTGAGCCATCTCTCCAGCCCTTGGGTGGAGTTTAGTCAAAAAGACCTTTTCTTTTTCTTTTGCTGCTATGATTTAAGAATATGTACCTTTGAGCTAACAATACGTAAGAATCTGATATTATAATTACTCCTCAGCCTATGATTTTGTTTGATCTAGAATGTGTAGAAATGGCCACAAATTTATCCTATTTTGCTGCATCAGCTACACGAATCTCTGGAGTGTCTCTGCTCTGAAGGCATTTTCCATACATACTCCTTGTATATATTTAGAGTCCTTACAGGTCTTTTAGGGCTTGCCAGTCACAGCATAGAGCACAACATTATAAGAGTGTTAGAGATCATCAGTGCTTCAGGAATTTCAGTAGATCTGACTAATGAGCACATTTTTGTATTCTTGCAAATATCAAAGGACTGAACAGGAAAAAATAACACAAGTGGTATTTCAAGAAAAAGAAGCAATAGTCTAGATATGGATAGAAATAAAATTTTAGATAACTTTTGCAAAATTCATATAGATATTATTATTGTTTGTTATTAACCTAGTTAAAATCATAAATATATCCCCGTCACATTTTCCAGGTGACTGACGCTGAAAGAAAACGACTTCACTGAAGTATAATTAATAGAGCAGAATCTGCCAATTTTACCTAAATATACTCAGTGTGCAAGCTGATGAGTTTTAACAAACATATATATCTCTGTTATTAAAATATAGATAGATGGGGGCTGGGGAGATGGTTCAGTGGATAAAGTGCTTGCTGAACAAACGCGAGGACCTGAGTTTGAATCCGCAGCACTTATGTAAAAAGTGGGGCAAACAACTGTAACCCCAGCACTGGGGATGGAGTTGGAGAAAAATGTAGCTCTTTAGGAGGCTTGCTGGGCAGCCAGTCTAGTTAAAGAATGAGTTCCAGATCTCAGTGAGAATCCTGTCTCAAAAAATAAGACAGAGCATGGTTAAGGAAGCACCCAAAGTGGACCTCTGAGCTCCACACGCACAAGTTCATGCATAGGCATACCTGTGTACACAAACACATGCGTGCACACACACAGACATGTCTTTTTGCAGTCAGCTCTTTTTGTATAGCTCTAGCCCTTAGTGCTAGCTGACCTGCTTTATTTCACTTTGGATGTGTCTTTTCAATTTATGATTTAATGTAAATCACATATTAGAGCACTGTTGTACTTACTGCAGCACTTCCTTTGATTCACCTATGTAGTTGCACATAGCAATAATTTTGTCTAAGGGACACATCATAATATGCTTATCTATTCTTCCACTGATGAACATTTGAGTAGATTATACTTTAGGGCTGTTAAGAATAAAGTTGTGTGAATCTGTTTACAAATCTTTAAGAAGGAGACCTAGTGGTGAGGTTGAAGATTTGCATTTAATTTTGTAAGAAACTGTTAACCCCTTTTCTCCCTCAACTCGAGGAATCAGTTTACATTTCTGCCTGCAATGGATGAAAATACTATTTTCTCTACATTTTTGACAAAACTTGATATTGTCAATCTTTCTAATTTTAACTATTTAACCTTAAATATAGTAACATTTCATCATTGTTTTAATGTATACATCTCTAATGTCTAATCCTGTTGAACATCTCTTCATGTGGTTCTCTGCCATTTCTATGCCTTGTTGGTGAGATATATTCAATCTTTTGTCCACACTTTTGTTGCATTGTTTTGTCCTTTATCACCCATGTTTTTAAAAAAAAAGGATTTAAAGAAACAAAACAAAAGTGTGTCTATGTATGAGTTTGTTCTCCTTAGTGTGGCTGTCTGTCAACAGAGGACAGAAAAAGGTTGGATTCCCTGGTGCTGGAGATACAGGCTGTTGTGAGTTGCCTGGCATGGGTGCTGGACACAGAGCTCTTCTGCAAGAGTAGTATGTGCTCTTAACTTTTGAGCCATCTCTCCAGTCATAGATTGCTTTTTTTGATGGCTCCTTTTTTTTTTTAACTTAAGTTTTTTGAGATAGAGTCTTATGTAGCCCAGGCTGGACTGAGAGTTCTGTATGGCCAAGGATGTCCTTGAGCTCCCCATCCTGCTGTTTCTACCTCCCAAGTGCTAGGATTATAGGTGCATACCTGATATAAAATATTAAGCAGCAATAACAACAACAGAACCAAGATCTCATTATATTACTTAGGCTGGCTTTAAAATTAGGATCTTTCTGTCTCAACCTCCTACGTGCCAGAATTATAGGTGTGTGCTATAGCTCCAACTAAATTTTAATTGACACATGATATTTGTAGATATTTATAGGATGCAATATAATATCTAATACATGTATGCAACATATAATAATTAAATTATTAATTAGTATTTATGTTTCCTCAAACATTTATCTCTTCTATGTGCTGGAAACATTTGAACTCTTTTAGTTGATTAAAAATATATTAAAAAGCCTGGGGATACAGCTCAGAAATAGAGTGCTGGCCTTACATATACAAGGCCCTGGGCTCAATTTTCTGCACTGTCAACAAAACAAACTCACTGGGAAAATATATATATATATATAGTAGATTATGATTACCATGTTGTGCTATAAAACTCTGAAATTAACATCTATCTTACTGTATTTGGGTTTCTGTTATCCAATATCATTCTACCCCATCCCTCCTATCCTTCCTGGCCGTCAGTGACCACTAGTCTATTTCTATAAGGCAAATTTTCTTAGTTTTTACATATTTTAAAAATATCTTCATCTGTCACAGAATTCTATTACTGTAGAATACAATATAAATTAAGTACTTACAAATGTGAAATTAAAGATTGTTTACAAAGTACCAGATTCAAATGACATAAAACTAAGTTGTTAGATTGTCATACAAATTTCTAAATGTTGTTTTCATTGTCCCGGGCTGGCAACCACACAGTTTGTGGACTCCACTCTGAAGAGCAGGGGCACTCACCACTCTAGAGCTACAATGTCTCCCTCCATGTTAAACCAAACACAATCTCCACCAGGTACCTCAGTCTTCCCTAGTTCTAACAGACAATCTCTCCTACACAAACACCCAGCTGCATTTCATCTTCCTTCCAGTCTCTGCTTGCCCAGAGTGGGCATCTCCTGTTACATCTCCTAGGACAGCCTCACCTAATTTTACCCCTTGGCGTTAGTCAAGATTCATGTTATTAGTATTGTTTCCTTCAGTAGAACATAAATTACTTCAGAGCAAGTCTGGCTTTATCCCTAATATAAAAAGGTCTACACATAGCAACATGGATACCAAGCAATAGAAAGTATATGAGAAACTTTCTGACTAATGGTTTCTGCATATTGGGATGAAAACAAAGTATCTATGTTAGTATTATTTCTTACTATGGAAAATGGCATTCACCTCCTTTCCTGCTATCTCATTTTCTTACTAGGCCTGTCTCAAATAACTCTGGATCCTAAAACAGCTCATCCAAATCTGGTGCTATCCAAAAGCCGGACCAGTGTGTGTCATGGTGATGTGAAGCAGGTAATGCCTGATGACCCAGAGAGGTTTGATTCCAGTGTGGCTGTACTGGGCTCAAAAGGCTTCACCTCTGGAAAGTGGTACTGGGAAGTGGAAGTAGGAAAGAAGCCAAAATGGACAGTTGGAGTCGTCAAAGAGTCCATCATTCGGAAAGGGAGTTGCCCTCTGACTCCTGAGCAAGGATTCTGGCTTTTAAGACTTAGGAACCAAACTGATCTAAAGGCTCTGGATTTGCCTTCTTGTAGTCTAAAACTGGGTGAGCTCAACAGGGTGGGCATATACCTGGATTATGAGGGAGGGCAGGTGTCCTTCTATAATGCTGCGACCATGACCCATCTTTACACCTTCAGTTGTCTTTTCATGGAGAAACTTTTCCCCTACTTCTGCCCCTGCCTTAATGATGGTGGAGAGAATAAAGAACCATTGCATATAGTACATCCACAGTAATTAGTCATACTATTGTATAAATTCAGAGCGTTATTAAAGTATTGAAATAGTTTACCAATTTCACTGGATTCTTTTTCCATTTTATGGGGAACTCTGAAATAATGAAAGCAGGATTCACAAACTGACTTGAATTTCAGTTTCCTACATGGATTTTGCTGAAGCCTTTCAAGATAACATTCTACTTCTCTGGGGTCTTCCAAGACACAGGAGCTTCCCTGAGTATGATCCGGTGTTTTGTTTCTGCAGCAAACTGCAACTTGATTTTGCAATGCTTGGAAACCCTTTCAAATGCACTGCCAGCATGAGTCTAAGAGGATGGACTTTCACATCTGCGCTCTTCTTCCTGTTTAATTATCTTTTTTTCAGTGCTGGGGTTTGATTATAAAAATCCAGATTGCTCGGTGGTGGTGGCGCACACCTTTAATCCCAGCACTTGGGAGGCAGAGGCAGGTGGATCTCTGTGAGTTCGAGGCCAGCCTGGTCTACAGAGCAAGTTCCAGGACAGGCTCCAAAGCTACACAGAGAAACCCTATCTCAAAAAACAAAACAAAAACAAAAACAATTCATCTCATTTCTTTTCCAAAACATGCTGCTGTAAATTTGAAAATTTGCTCCAGAGACTTAAAGTAGAAAACGGCTTGAGTTAGCTTATAACTAATCATGTCTTCCTGCATTCTTTCAACATACTTTTTAGTCGAGCAAATATTTGGCTCTTTTTCCTCTTTCCAGTTTTTTTTCCTGCTTTATTAGTGAGAGTTGCATGTTTCTCCTATTTTAAAACACATCCATATTTCCATCTGCTTTGACCTTTTCCACCAGTCCTGTCTGTATTTTAATTAACAGCATTTTTCATCCCACTCTTTTCAACATGTGCATTCTCTAGCTTTTTCCTTCTTTCTACGTTTAGAGTACTTTTTGTTTGTTTGTTTTTCAAGACAGGGTTTCTCTGTAACTTTGGAGCCTGTCCTAGAACTAGCTTTTGTAGACCAGGCTGGCCTCGAACTCACAGAGATCCGCCTGCCTCTGCCTTTTGAGTGCTGGGATTAAAGGCATGTGCCACCACTGCATGGCTAGTTTAGAGTTCTTAAGAGCCACATTATTCTTGATGAAATGGTCCTAGTTCCCGCTCCTTGGAATTTCCAACCTAAAGTTGCTTTCATATACAACATGTATATGTTTATAATAGATGAGTTTGGTAACTAGCATAACATGATTAAAAGCCTACATTTAAAACTTACTATTTTTCTAAACAAAATACTTTATTTTTTTACTTATGTGTATGCGTACGTATCTGAGTATGTGCCACATGGATGCAGGAGCCTGTGGAGTACCAAAGATGTTTCATCCTTGGAGCTGGAGTTATAGGTGGTTGTGAGCTGCCTGATGTGGGTGCTGGAACCCAAATTAGGTCCTTGAAAGAGCAGTACATGCTCTTAATCACTGAGCCATTTGTCCAGCCCCTTCCTATGTCTTTCAATGACTTCATTTCAACCAGGATGTGATGAGGTCTCATTTGAGCCCGGAACTTTGCTTGGCGTTATCATTGTCTCCCCTCTCCTCCCCTATCACATAATATACTTTAATTATTTCTAAAACTATACAATAATTAAAGCAAGTAGTAGATATGTAGAGGCTTTCTGAAAATAATAATAAAAATACTAATTAACTAATAACTTAGCTTTAGAACCCAAACAGTAATGAAACATTGGTGGCTCCCGTGTGCCTCTCTCATTCTTCAGGTGCTCATTACTCTGTTTTGTATTAAAAGATAAGATACGGGGGCTGGGGAGATGGTTCAGCAGATAAGAGCACTTACTACTCTTGCAGAAGCTCCATGTTCAGTTCCCAGCACCCACAGGGCTGCTTATAAACACCTGTAATTTCAGTTTCAGGGAGTCTGATGCTTTCTTCTGACTTTCTCAGGTTCTTGCACCCATGTGGTATGCATGCATACTCAGGCACACACACATACCCATAATGAATAAATAATGTTTTACATAAAATTCTTTTAAAAATATAAACTATAGCTGTTTTTCTATACATGTATTTATTTTTTTCTATATTAAATATTTGTATATTCCTAAAATATATATTTTAATTTTATAATTTCTTTTGAACTTGAAAATAAATGGCATGGCATCAGAGGTCTTCCTGGGTTTTTGAAAATTCAAAATTATGATGTACTAGTATTCCTTCTCTTATCCATGGTTTCATGTTCCACAGTTACAGTTACTTACAGTCAACCATGATCTGAAAATATCAATGGGAAATTCCAGACATAAATGATTCATTAATTTAAAATCGTGGCTCTGAGAGCTGTGGGTGCAACTCAGTAGTAGAGACTTCTTATTATATTTGAGGGTTTGGGTTGAATCCCCAGGACTGCATAACCAAACAAACAAAACATGCAGCTCTGAGTAGTATGACAGAATCTTATGCCTTCCTACACCTCCCACTTGGGATCAATATAGTAGCACATTCACAATGTATATACTAACTGCCTTATGGTAGTTGAGAGAAAACACATTAATTTTGTTCAATATATTTTTGGTAATTGTTCTGTTTCATTATGCTCAATCTCTTACCATGCCTTATTTACAAATCAAAATTTGTCATAGCTATATATGTGTAGTGGTGGAAAGTATAGTATATATAGGGTCTAGCATTAGTAGCTTCAGGCAACCACTTGGAATGTTGAAAAGCATCCCCTGTGCTTAAGGACTATTGCATTTCATTATATGAAAATATGGTATAATTCAGGATCACTGGTAGGTAGAGGCAGTAGCTGCCAAGTCTGACGACCTGAGTTCAATCCTTAGGACCCATGTGGTAGAAGGAAAGAACTGATTCCCTCAAGTTGTCCTCTGACTTCCACATCCAAACCATGTCACACCGGAAAAAAAAAAAAACATAATTTAAAAATTTAAAGGAGAGAGTAATTTAAATACCCAGTGTACATAGATTGTTTCCTTTTTCCTTTCTGTTATTGTTCCTTAGCAATTAAGCTGCCATACACATTCTATGTGTACATGGGAGCAAGTGTTTCCCCAGGTGGACAGCTGATAACTGCTGGGTGACATCAGACACATAAGTTTAAGTAAGACTGGACTGTTGATCAAAGACTAGTACCGCTTCACATTCTCACTAGCAGCAGCAGCAGGAACGCCTACGACTCTTGTCTTCGCCAATCCACTTTTTATTAATAAGGTCAGCATGTAATGGTATCTCATTGTGGTTTTAATTGCATTTCCCTAACAACCATGTGATTAGGCAAATTTTCATGTGTTTATTGGTCATTTGTGCATCTTTTATAGAAGGTCTATTTGGGAGTTTGTTGAATTTTCTAATTGGGTCATTTCTCTCTTATTGTTTCATAGGGTTACTTATATATTCTGGCTACTAATCCTTTGTTGATTATTTGCACTGCAGGTACCTTCCCCATTTTGTGACTTCTGTATATTCACACTAATTATGGTGACTTTGATGAAGAGAATTTATTAGAATCAAATTTATGTAATTTTTGTCATGGTTAACACTATGTCTCGATTTAAAAAAAAATTCTTTGCCTGGGACCAAAAATATTATCTCGTGTTCTACGTATCTTGAGATTTTACCTTTTATATTTAAGAGCTCAATGGTTCAAACAAACAGAAAATAACAAGTATGAGTTTACATGAGTCTAATTAAAAGTAGTGTAGTACAAGGTCTGCACACGAATAAAAATTTAACAGACATATAAGAACTGATAGATCCATAAGATTTTTACATGGCTTTCCTATTGGACCCAACAAACATATATACAGAACACTATATTCTAGCACATCTAAGAGCATTCTTTTTAAAGATATAACCTTACTGATTATATACTTTCATTATAGAAGAAAATGCTAACAAACTTCAAAAGATTTGATCAAAAAGACCAGTATTCAATTTTAATGCAGCTAAGCCGTAAGCAAATAATATATTTAGAATTAGAAAATCATATGTATTTAGAAATTTAAAAAGATATCAGCGTGTATAGCTGTGCGGGCCTGTAATCTTCACATGTGGAGGCTGAAGCATAGGATCACAAGCCTGTAAATCAGATGGAGACTCTTCCAAAAACAAACAAATAATCCACTTTAAAAATGTTCTACTGAACATTTGAACAGAGCAATTTGAACAGAGCAATAAATAAGAAATGACATCTCAAAAATCCCGTGGCACTCAATTTAAGAGGAATGTCATAGCCTGGCCCTATAGGCTTAGAATTTCGTATCTGAGTGTGTTCTGTGCCGACTCTGGGTCCCTTTCACTGAGTTCTATCCTCAAGAATATGTAAAGTAGACATGGTGACAAAGGCCTGTGATCACAACACTCTGAAGGTGGAGGCTGGAAAACCAGAAATTCAAGGCCATATTCAGTTGAAGTTCAAGACCAGCTTAGGGTGTAAGAGACTGTCTGAAAATAACAAAAAATATGATACAGGGGAGTGGCAAGATGGCTCTGCTGATTGGAAGCCCTTGCCACCAAGCGTGACCACTCTAGTTCAAATACAGGAACCCACACAGTGGAAGTAAAGAACCAACTCCTGAAAGATGTCCTGAGACACACACACACAGACTCACACACAGACAGACACACATATAGCCACACACAACAGCCACACTGCCAGCCACATACACACACACACACACACACACACACACACACACACACACACACACACACACACACACACTCAGCCAGACACACAAACAGAGACACACACATACACAGAGACACACACACATAGGCACACACACACACACACACACACACGCGCGCGCACACCCCCCCCTCAGTGTTTAAAACCCACCGGGTCCAGGGAACTTCGTCCTTCGTGCTAGTCTCTCAATTACGGTAGTTCGGTAGTTCGTGTCTCTCTGCCCGCTTCCTGCGACCTTTCCCGCCCTTTCCTTTTAGGAACCAATCATCAAGTTTGGTTTTGGACCAATCAGCGGTCTCGGCTCTAGGCCCCGCCCAGGAGCCCCGGAGGCAGGCGGCGCCATGTTCCAGGGGCAGCGTGGTTGGTTCTGCCGCAGCGTCAGCCAGGACTTGAGGCAGTTCTGGGGTAGGAAGACGGGCGGGGCAGGGCTTGGGCGCCAGTGTGTCCCCGGAAGCCCTCCTTCCCCATCCGGCTTGGGGGCGCTTGCCCTGCTCACACTTGTTCTTGCCTCCACAGTGGACGAAGGCGGGGCCGTCAGCGATGCCCAGGCCGCCGACTTCCTGTTCAGCTGTGATGCCTCGCATCCGGACACGCTGAGGTACCCAGGGCCACCCGCTAGAGCCTTTCCTGTCATCGTGTGCCTAGAGCCGCGCAGGGGAGTAGCAGTCCAGTTACCAGCACTGGGGAACAGCAAGTTTGCAGCTCAGTGCGAGGGATACCATTCTCCTTTCCTTCCTTCCGCCCTGGCCTTCTACCTGTCCCTCCGGTCTCGGAGTCCTGGTTTTGAGTGCCCTGCTGTCACCTAGAAACTTGAAGGTCCCTACTCCATGCGTCTCAACCAGATATCACCTCAACACCGGAGTACATCCTGAATTCTTCAAGCTGAAAATCTTCCCATCTTTGTGTGTGTGTGTCTGTTTTCTCTGTAGCCCAGGCTAGCCTTGAAACTCATGCTCTTCCTGTTTTGGCATACTAAGTGCCGGGATTTCAGGCATGTGTCAACAGACCGGGCTTTCTGGCATCTTAACCAACTTCTGTTCCCAGGAACAAATTGGTGCCTAACACCATGGAACAGGCTCCAGTAACCATAACCGGACTTCATCCTCACTGCCAATTTTACAGGCACTGTAATTACCCCTTGCCAGGACTGTCACGGGAGCTTCCTAAGAGAGTACTCTGCCTTCATGTGCTCTGCCATCTCCTTTCATAATTGCTGTCGAGTGTTTACAGGAGACCTGCTCCTGCACTGCCCTCACCCTGTGGATTTAGATTAACTAAAACCTCTTTAATTTTCCACGCGTTTTGTAGTCTAGTCAACCTTAAGTGTCATTATTGCTCCTTCATATATGTCAGTTTTTCTAATGTCTTTCTTTCTTCGCTCCCTCTTCACAGGCCTAGAAAAGGTGTCTCCTGCATGGGAAGGCTTCTCGAACTGCATGGCCACTCTACCTCAGAATTAACTGATTTCTTTTAATAGCAGTGACTATGAGTAAAACTCATTGGGCTGCTGGCTCTCAGTCCACTGTTGATGGCTAACTACTGTTTTAGGTGGTCTTTTGTAAACTCTAAAGCTGAGATTTACTTACACTTAGGTCCCCAAACTAAGTAATGAACCTGAAATTTATTCATTCTTGCCAGGAAACAAGGACCATCATAAATATATTCTTTAATGTTAGCAGTATCCTAGCAGTCATTTGGTTTTCTTTTGAAAGGTGGAATGTATTCCTGTCTATTTCATAACCTAGAAGATCTCCTTTCTTCTAGACTATATCACAGCACCGAGTACATAGAAGATAATGCTACAGTTTTTCATGCCTACTATCTCTCTGCGGTAGCTAATACTGAAAGGAAAAACTCAGTGACCTTAGGCCATTTTGTTCTTCCTCCTGCATGTCTGCAAAAAGGTTAGCAAAGATCATAAACCCATCTGTTTGCCAAACCCAGCCAATCCCTATTAAGATAACCAAATATGATTTTACCAATCTCTGTTCTCAATTGGAAATTTTATGGTTTGTTTTGTAGCTTTTTGTTTGTTTGTTTGCTTTTTTTTTTTTGACAGTGTCTCACTCTGTATCCTACCAGTCTCCTGAGTCCTGGGATTGTAGGTGTGAACCACTATACCCTTAGCAATGTTTGAATCATTTAATATAGGTGAAACAAATGTGGACTTGGGATCAGATACCTTGAGTATTCTGACTTTCTTCATTCACACATTCATTAAGGTCTCTTTGTTTGCTAGGTCACAACCCAGGTGCTTGAATTCAGTGGTGAATAGGGCAGAGTCAGGTATTACCCCCAAAATCAAGTGCTCACCAGCTAGGATCCAATACTTAATTTGCTTTATTTTTTGGTGTTTGTTTTGAAGCAGGATCTCACTGTGTAGTCCTGGTTGGCCTAGAATTCACTAGATAAACCAGGCTGGCCTCAAACTCACACAGATTGACCTGCCCCTGCCCTCCAAGTGCTGGGACTAAAGATGTGCACCATCATGCCCAACAGTTTTGTGATCTAACATCCATTGACTTATTCTGAGGATAAAATGAGGTAATAGGTTAAAGTATATGACATGTGGTATTTAATAAATGTGTTGTTTGCTAGTGTTGAATCTCTTCATTCTGACTTTTTCTTGAATATTTTGTATAATAGTAAATTCATTTTATTTTTACTATGTATCTCACATCTCAGAAACCATGTGATGTGAGAAGGAAAAGTAAGTGAGCTGCCTTTGAGATTGGTGCTTTCAGTCTCCCTGCTTGGAGCACGTTCTTAGCATGTCTGTCCAAAGCTTAACTCAGGTTGTCTACCTAAACTCACACATCTCATTTTTGTAGGTCTTTCGTTAATTACCCACTTCTTGTTTAAATTTCTTTATTTTGTATGTGGGTGTTTTGGTCTGTTCCTGCACCACAGTGGTGCCTGGTACCTCTGCTGGCCAGAAGAGGGCATCAGATCCCCAGGAGTTGGAGTTAGACAGTTGTGAACCTCCATGTGGGTCCTAGGAACCAGGGTTTCCTGGAAGGACATACAGTGTTGCTAACCTCTGAGCCATCTCTCCATCCCCTAGTCAGTCAGTACTGGTGAAGGTTTTGTTTATCTCATAGTTCTGTGTCCATTTCTAGAAAGACAGACTGAAGGTGTTTACAGATTTCCAGTGTGGAAAATACTAAAAACAAAGCAGAACAAACCAAAAACTTAGTTATTTTCCTAGAAGAATCCTTAGAAACTGCAAAGATTGGTTTCTTGTAAATAGTGTTCAGCACAACCTAGTTATAACACTAAATTGTTTAAGTGGTTATGCAAATAAACTAATGATTTATGACAAAATAGATTTGTTAAAATAACTTTATCTCTATCTCTCTTGCCCTTCCTCCCTTCCTATCTCTCTGTTTTGTTCTTGAGAGTGGCTCTGTATGTCACTCTGACTGAACTGGTATTAATTTTGTAACTCAGGCTAGTTTCAGATTCATGACCATCCTCCTGCCTCAGCCTCCTGAGTGCCAAGATTATAGATATGTATCATCATGTCCAGCAACTTTTCAAAAATTCTGAGACAAGTTTTTGCTATGTTGCCCTGCCAGGCCTCATCTTCAAAAACCACATGTGCCAAAAACCTGCCTTCAAGGAGCTTGTATTATAGAATGAGTATCCAATTTATTAACCTTATTTTAAATTATAACTCTTATTTTACCTTTGAGTTTAGCATCTTCTACTAACATATATTTAAATCTTTAAAAAGCGTTTGAAATTAAAACATACTTCTTTTTTAAAAAAAGGTATACTACTGTCTTAGTCACTTTTCCACACTGTGATGAACACCATGACCAAGGCATCTTATCGAAGGAAGCGTTTATTTGGGGCTCACAGTTCCAAAGGCAGGGAGTCCATGACCATCATAGTGGGGAGTATGACAGCAGACAGCAGTGGAGAGCTCACATCTGGATCCACAAACAGGAATTAGAGACCACCAGGAATTGCACAGTCCCTTGAAGCCTCAGATCCATTGCCAGTAACATGCTTTTCCAATGGATATCCTTCCTAAACAGTTTCACCAGTAACATACTTTCTCCAATGAGGATTCAAACAGTTCCACCGTCTGGGGACCAAACATTCAAACATAAGTCTGTGGGGGGCCATTCTCATTCAAACTAGGATATTGTACGTATATAGTTAGAGCAGTAGATATATGTGTAAGATGCCACTGTGAACTATGAGTTTAAAAGGTTTAGTAGTCATATTAAAAAGATATAGGCAAAATTAATCTTAAAAATATTTTTATTTAACCTAATATTGAAAAGATTATTATTTCAATAATCAACATGAAAATTTTAAAATATTTTGTATTCTTTCTGGTACCAAATATTAAACATCAGTGCTTATTTTACACTTACACTATACCTCAGTATGACTCAACATACAGTTACCATTGCTACCATATTGGTCAGCAAAAGTCTAGTGTAATTACACCCTTTTTGTCTGCTAGTGGGTTGTTGTAGAGAATTTTGAGATTATTAAGATGATAAAAGTCACCAGATATACTTAATTTTATAGAATCCCTATTTACTAGACATTGTTTATCTACTTTTTAGAAAAATAAATTTATTCTTGAGAACCTCAACTCTACACACTCAACAACTTTAGGCATTTTATTGTGATAATTGTCTTATTTATTAATATTTGGCATAATAGAGACACATATCTAATGAAGTAATATATGCTAGTAGAAAAAGTAAGGGCAGGGAAATGACTCGGTGAGTAAGAGAATTTGCCCAGCATAAGGACCTGAGTTTGAATTCCTAACATCCACATGTATAGACATGGTCATGAGTACCTTTAACACCAGCAGTTGGGGGATGGAGACAGAAAGATCCCAGGAGCTTGCTGGCCAGCCAGTCTAGCTGAACCAGTGAGCTTCTAGTTCAGTGAAAGACCTGTCTGAAGGCAATAAGGCAGAGGAAAATACTCAATGCTGTCCTCTGGCCTCTGCATGTTATATACAGGTGTACAGAATCATGTTCATGTGTGTGCAACCACATACATACTTACACAACAAACACACATGCATACCATATCCCAAGAAAATAAGTCTACCATAATGATTATCATAATATACTGGAATCAGCTGGAAAGTGGATTGCAAATTATTTTCTTTTTGAGAAGGTTTCTCTCTGTAGCTTTTGGAGCCTGTTCTGGAACTCCCTCTGTAGACCAGGCTGGCCTTGAACTCACAGAGATCTGCCTGCCTCTGTCTCCAGAGTGCTGGAATTAAAGGCATGTGCCACCACTGCCCGGCTAGTCCTAGGCTTTTCAGCAGGAATCTGATTATTTTGATTCAAGTAGAATCAAAAAAGAGGTTATTTTTATTCAAGTAGAATAAACATAATCTACAAGTTTCAAATGTTATGCAAAATCCAGAAATTACTTTAAAAAATATTGGACTTGTTTTTCTCCCTACAGAAATACGAAGAAAAATTGGTAGTTTTATTTGGGAACAAGATGAAAATTTTCCAATACAAAAGGTAAGAGGGAATTAAAATACTTGGTTGGGATGTACAGTTTCAAGAATTTGAAGGCAGTATAATTTGTGACATATGCATCAATGATCCAGATTAAGAAATTTAAAGAGCGTGCTTTTATTGAATACTATCTGGTTTGACATAGTTTTTACATAATACAATGTTAAAACTGAAGTATTTTGTATAAATGAAACCATTCTTATAAGAAACTCAGGTACAGGCTTAGCATCCAAGAAACCCTGGATTCAGTCCTCAGCCCAGCATAAAAACCAGACATGATGGCATACGCTTGTAATGCTAACATTTGGGAGGTAGGGGCAGGAGGATTAGAAGTTTAAGAAAGCCTGTCAAAAAATAAAATAGATTCAATCCTGATGTTCTTCAAAAAATAAAATAAAATAAAATAGAAAAAGAAGAACAGAAACTTGAGGGTTGGGTTACAACACTGTAGTAGACTGCCTCCTTAGCATGCGAGGCCTTCGCTTCAGTTCCTAGTACTGGAAAAATAAATAAGAAACTTTGGTTTCTTTAGTCAGGAATATCAAGTAACAATAGGTACATGGTTTTTGCTGGTGGAGATTCTGGTGAATTCTTGTGCAGTATCACTTGTTTGTTTCGAGGACTGTTCCTTAATAAATATATGCAATATTGCTTTTTAGTTTTATCCATTCTACTCAAATTTGTTTGTTTTTTACCTCACAATCTTTATGCAGTAGCCAAATATAGATAATTTCAGCATGAAAAGAAGACAATAATAGATAATCACACATTATATAAAAAGGCATCAGTTAGTTCATAGTGATAATCCAAAAGCAGAAAGAAAAAAAGACAGGAAGATAAGAAAGAAGAAAAAAGTGGTATAAGTAAAACTTTTCATTATAGCAATAGCAACTAATAAAGAAAAAAGGATGATAAAGTAGAAAATTCTTCCCTGGGCCAGAAAGATGGCTCCGTTAGTCACAGAGCTTGCTGCGCAAGCCTGATGGCCGGGGCAGCTCCATGGTGGGAGGAGAGAGCCAGCTCCAGCAGGTTGTCCTCAGAGCACCATGTGCTGCTGTACCATATTGGGTGCCTTAACCCCAACACACACACAATAAAAATGTGCACCCTGTAACCGCCAATATAATTGATTTAGACAAGATCCATTAGTTGATGCTAAAACTATGATCCCAAATTATCACCCACAGATTGTACTAATTACAAAGACAAGCAATATCTGCAAATGGACATACTAGAAGATACCACTTTAGCCAAATGATCAAACTGATATCACTAATACTGGAATAACCTCTCATTTGGCTTAGTCTGTTGTGATATAGTAAGTACACAGTATTATCTATGCTGAATTCTTATTCAAAAGCTTCCCAAGTTATTCACATGAATCCAGGAAATGACTATGCCTCAAGTCAGTCAACTGGCCTGACCTCTATAATGACTGTCACAATAAAAGCAAGAAAACTTTCTAAATTGAGACACAACAACCAAATGTGATCTGATGATCAGATCCTATATATAGATTTTTTTTAATATAAAAGAAACATTTCTTTAATATAAAAAGCATGGTGGCACTGGTCTTTTAGATCTGGCGCCCTAGCACTTAGAGGCAGAGGCAAGCAGAGGACTGTGAGTTTCAGGCCAGCCAGGGCTTTATTAGTGAGACCCTGTCTAAAAAAGGCATTTTGAGAGCAACTGGAAAAACTGATTCATGGAATATTAAATAATAATGATTTGTTAAATTTTCTTAAGTATGCCAGGGGTATAAAGATAAAAATACATTTTTGAGAAAATTCTTCCTAGATCTTAAGGAATAGGAATGTTATGTTTCAGCCAGGCAGTAGTGGTGCATGCCTTTAATTCCAGCACTTGAGAGGCAGAGGCAGGCGGATCTCTGTGAGTTCAAGGCCAGCCTGGTCTACAAGAGCTAGTGCCAGGACAAATTCCAAAGCTACACAGAGAAACCCCCTACACCCCAAAAAGAAATGTTGTTTTCAAATGATCTCACAAAACTACAAACCAGCATACTCAAGGTAGCAAAAATATCTCTTTAAGTTCAAGGTATATAGTATTTTTGTACTATTTTTAAAAACTTATCAGGATACTATTTTTTAGACTGAGAAAAATATAGAGAAAAATCTATATTTCCACAGCCAAGTAATTAATTTATAGATTTTGTATTCCTTTCATTAGTTAAAATTTTTATTTACTTCTTTGTGTGGCACATGTCACAATACACATGTGGAAGTCAGAAGACAACTTGGGGAAGATGGTCTTGTCCTTTCACCCTGTGGGCTCAGGAAATCAAACTCAGGTTATCAGGATTTTCAGCACGCACTCTTGCTTGCTGAACCATCTCACTGGCCCCACTAATTTGTTTTTATTTCTCAGAGTGTCATCATTTGGAAATCATAGTCTCTTCAAGGTCTTTGGTTTGGAGGTGATAAATTCTGAAAATATCTAATCTCTGATTTTTCAATGTTTTACACAAGTGATCATGATTTTTAAAAATTATTTGTCAAATTATTCAGTATACCAGTATTATGGGACTTAAAAGGAACTTAAAGATAATTTAGTTTTATAAATAAAAATGCTGACATAAACAGAAGATTTAAAAAAAAATCTGTTTTAGGGGCTGGAGAGATGGCTCAGTGATTAAGAGCTCTTCTAGAGGTCCTGAGTTCAATTCCCAGCAACCACATGGTGGCTCACAACCACTTGTAATGAGATCTGGCGCCCTCATCTGGCATGAAGGTGACCATGCAGGCAAAACACTGTATATATAAAAAATAAATCTAAAAAAAAGTTCTGCTTTAGTACATGTAACCACATATTAGCACAATGAAACCAAGTTTTCTTAGCCTCAACCTAATCTAATGTCATTTCTGTTAAAAAGTTAGAATAAGGCAGGAGGACTGGCTCAGGTGAAGAGCGCGTCCTGCTCTTCCAGAGAACCAGAATTCAGCTCACCAGTGAACCCCAGCACCTGCACCAGGTGCCTCACTACTGCCTGTAACTCTATTCCAGGGCCTATAATAAGCTCTGCTGGCCTCTGTGGGCACTTGCCTGCATGTGGCATACATTTACACAGACACACAGACAGACAGATAAATAAAAATATTAATATAACATACTTTTATTGATTATTGGCTAGACATTATTATTTGATAAAGGGTCTTATCAATTCCTTCAAAGTACTTATCAGTGTTAAATATCGGCTAATTATAATACTATAATCACATAATCTATATGTCGAAAGTTATGTTATCAAATGAAGATAACAAGGATAAATCTGGAAAGTAATTTGGAACATTATTATTGCTTAGGGAAGATTTATGATGAAAATACGGAATTTCTAATGATATTCTGTTAAATACATTAGGTATAAACATCTGAGTCATTTCTACAGATGTTTTGGAAAAGCTTAATATACTTTTAGTTTTGTTACAACTTCAGAAGTGAACACACCTCCATCACGATCACTTTAAAGAGGGAGCAATTTATTCAGCTTTTTCTTTTTTGATTTGTAAGGAGAATCCTGAAGTCAAGGATTTTAAGAAAGTCTTTAGTCTGTAATGTTTGATTTTCTTTTTCCTTCCTTCCTTCCTTCCTTCCTTCCTTCCTTCCTTCCTTCCTTCCTTCCTTCCTTTTTCCTCTTCCCTCAAACCAAGTTCAGTTACCTGCTATAACTATAGCTAGCATCTAAAATCCTGATTTTCCTCTTTATGCTCTTCTAAAATCATGATTATATGAATATATATACAAAATTCTGTAAGCTTCCCTGCTAGGTTACAATGACTGAACTAAAGAATAAATTTAAATAACCTTTGATTATATTTTAATTTAATTTTAAAATTAATGATTAGATAATTAGTGTGCTAAATTTTAAAAATGTGATTTATTTTGCTATTTACAGCATGGCAGAATAACATCAAATAAAAGGGAAAGCAGTGAGCCAACAACAGAACACAAAAAAGAACTGTCTGAAAGGTATTGTGTTAATATGCTTCATTGCTGTTCAAATTGAATGTAGAAATCTTTGAGCTTGATTGTGTATTTATTTTAGTTTCACAATTCCTCTGAGATTGATATTATCATCATCACCATTCTCATTTTAGAGAAAGAGATCTAAGATTAAAAAGATTAATTTGTCCAGAGCCATATGAACTTATCAGTGTTACTCTTTATTAAAAAGAGTAAAGTGAGGCTTGAGAGATAGTTCAGTGGTTAAGAGCACTTGTTGCTCTTACAGAGTATCTGGGCTTAATTCCAGCACCCACATGGTAGCTCATGACCATCAGTTGCTCTGGTTCCAGGGGATCCAACAGTCTCTCTGACCTCTGAGAGGACCAGACATGCATATGGTGCACATACAGGCAAGACACTCATGCACATAAAACAAAAACAAATAAATAAATACATAACAAAATAAGGTGATAAACTACTGATGAAGTCACCTAATATCAACTTCTGGCCTCCCACATACATGGTCATATATGTGTGCACTCACACTAACAGTTGCACACATATGCCTGCATACATTATAAAATGCCAGGCATGGTATGTTTTAGGTATACTCTTGGCACTATAGGGCTTAAAGTGAGCGCCAGGCTAATCTGGGCTATGGGTGCATAGGAAGACTGTCATATTTTTTAAAAAGACCAATTATGTGAATGTGCCCTAGGTTTCTGCCTTTTTTCTTTTTTCTTTGTGTATTTTTCAATAAGGGTTTCACTGTTTCTGTGTAGCCTTGGTTGCCCTGGTCACTCTGTAGACCAGGCTAGCCTTGCATTCACAGAGATCTGCCTGTCTCTGCTTTCCAAGTGCTGGAATTAAAGATGTGCACCATTACTGCCCAATTTGCCTTTTATTTTTCTATTTTCCTTTTTTATTGGGAATTTTATAATGCATATAATGAATTTTGATCAAATACATCCCTATCCCCTCTCCTTAATTCCTTAACTCCCCTATCTCCCTCAATTTCATGTATTGTAATTGTGGGTGTTCTGGAACTCGCTCTTTAGACCAGGTTGTCTTCAAACTCACAGAGATCTATCTGCCTCTGTCTCCTAAGTGCTGGGATTAGAGGTGTGCACCACTGTACCTGGTGCTTCTCTCTTGCTTTAAAAACCTGCTGGATCTACTTAGTGCTGCCTCTATGTGCATGGGTACTGGACCATCTAATGGAGCATGGGCAGCCTTCCTGAGGCTGCAGCCCAGAAGAAAACTGATTCTCCCTCTTGTAGCCAACAACTTCTCAGCTAGGGTTGGGGCTTCATGAGCTCCTTCCTCTACCCATGCTGGAATTTTGGCTGACTTGATCTTGTATAATCCTATGCATGTTGTCATAGCCACTGTGAGTTCATGTGTTCAGCAACCCTATCATGTTATGCTGGAGAACTCTACTACATCTGTAGAGCCTTTTTTTTTTGTGGAACCACCAGATGGTGGAATATGAACATAAATAAAATATACCCTGAAGTACATGTATGAAGCATTACTTACTAAGTGATAGCAGTCAGTACTAAATGGCATGCTATTTAACATTTGATAAATATTTGTGAGACAAGCAGTTCACAATACTTCATTTGATTCTCACAACTTAGATATGCAATCAGTCCCATTCATTTTACAATTGAGGAACCAGATCTGAACAGCTAAGTATTTTTTTTCAGTTTTATTCAGAAAAAACAGCTGAATTTGAAATCATGTGGAGTCTAAACTTTTAACCATTGTGCTATTTTTCTTTCTCCAAATATTCCTCAAATTTTAAAGTCATGTACATTTTAAATTTTTGTTGTTGTTTTATTTTAAAATAAATGTAATAGGCTGGGAATGCAACTCAATTGTTAGAGTAGTTACCTAGTGTGCATGGATGTGCCTGTTCTGGGTGTGATCCCTAGCACTGCATAAGCCAGATGTACTGATGTGTATGTGCCTGTAATCACAGCACCCTGGAGGTGAGGACAGGATTAGAGGTTCAAGGTTATCCTCAGCTACATAGCTAGTTTGAGGCTAACCTGGGCTTTATGAGACCCTATTTCAAAAATGCCAAAATTAAAAAAAGTATAAATCCATTTAATTTGTGAAAATAAGACATATAGAAAATAATAAAGGAAATTTAAATCAGAAATAATTCTACCCCTCAGTAGTATATGTCTCCTTTCTCTTACAGTAAGACAGAGTTTGTAAAGAACTGAGGTCATCTTGACACCCTTGACTTTGCATGTAATATTTTATCAACACTTTCCTCTAAGATCGAAAACCCTATGTGATGTTATAATTTAGTGTTAGGATTAAACTGCTAGAAACCAAAGTCATAAACCCAGGAAAGGAGTAGACCGGAAATTGCCCTGCATCAGTGAGCTTTGTTAGGAGGGAGAGCCTCACAATTATGAAGGGCATGATGGGCTTGAGATAGGAAAGCATTATGAGAGAGTGTATCACACCAGAGGCAGCATGGTGGCCAGCTGAGGTGGGAGAGCAATGAAGGAGGCTAGAGCATTTATCAGAGATTACATAACAGAATCTTAAACCTGGGAGGAGCTTCAAGTAAGAGTGGATGTTGCTGACAAAATGGACAGGGGAGGATGAGCAAAAGACTGAGAGAGAAAAAGTCAGGGGTAGGTAGCCTGCCTGCTCAGAGCTCAGAGCCAATTTTTTTAAGCTTATTTATTATGTATATAGTGTTTTGCCTGCAGACCACAAGAGGGCATCAGATTTCATTACAGATGGTTGTGAACCACCATGTGGTTGCTGGGAATTGAACTCAGGACCTCTGGAAGAGCAGTCAGTGCTCTTAACCACTGAGCCAACTCTCCAGCCCCAGAGCCAATTTCTTTAGAGGTAGGCTTTAGAGTTGTTTGCTGCATGACTCCATCTTATTTGATAAAACAAAGGGGACCAGGCAAGTCATGCTGGGCTGTCTTAGATAGGGTTTTCATTGCTGTGAAGAGACACCATGATCATGGCAACTCTTAGAAGGAAAACATCTAATTGAGGGAGCTTGCTTATAGTTTCAGAGGTTCAGTCCATTATCATTATGGTGGGGGAGCATGGGGGTGTGCAGGCAGACATGGTGTTGGCTGCATCTTGACTTTCAGGCAACAGGAAGTCAACTGGGTGGTATCCTGCACATAGGAAATCTCAAAGCCTGTCCCCACAGTGGCACAATTCCTCCAACAAGGCCATACCCACTCCAACAAAGCAACACCTTCTAATAGTGCCGCTCCCTATGAGCTTATGGGTGCCAATTACATTCAAACTACCACATGGGCAGTGGTGACACATGCCTTTAATCCCAGCACTTGGGAGGCAGAGACAGGCAGATCTCTGTGAGTTCGATGCCAGCCTGGTCTACAGAGTGAGTTCCAGGACAGCCAGGACTATGCAGATAGGCTTGTGTGATAATACAAAGTTTATCAATTCTTTGCCTCAGAGGATAGACTATAGATGAGGCATGGACTGATTTCTTCTAGGCTGCCATCTGGTCTTAAATAGGCAGGCCCATGATCTAAGGTAAACCATATTTATTTAAGTTACTTAAAAATCTCATTGTATTTCATGGTTTCCCTGACCTCGTTTCTTTGTTATGCTAAAGTGTGGATAGTTTAAATACTGAATAATAAAAGACCGTGATTATTTATAGAGTCTACTGTGCTTTTCTTTTGGCATATGTAAGATTTCACATGTGTATACATATATGATTGATAATGATGTATATAATAAATTTCTTTACATTTTTGACAGTGCTAGGGATTGAACCCAGTCTCACGCATGCTAGGAAACAGCACTACCACTGAGATATAATCCCAGCCCTGTGTTATATAATTATAAATTATTACTGTGCCTTGGGGGCTATTGAGATGACCAAGGCCTCTATTCAAAAGTGGTTTGATTTGTGAAGTAACTAAGAAAACCAAAAGTAGGTATATAGGCCCTCGTCTTTCTTAGTATCACAAAAGAAAGCTTACAGTTAACATTTTCATCAAGTAAAAGTAAAACCTGATTAAAGAGATGTTAAATTACTTATACATTGTCTGGAACGAATCTTCATTTGTAATATAAATTAAAAAATCAAACATAAATGTGACTTTCTGTATGTTCCATTTTTTTATAGTGCGGAGAATCATTTTATAAGCACTCCAGTTGTAGAAAAGCAGATGTACTTCCCTCTTCAGAGTTATCCAGTGAACAACATGGTAACAGGTAACCTGAAGTGAAAATTAGAGCAACCCAGCTAGGGAAGAAACAAGGGAGAACAAAGCTGTTACCAAGCAGAGCCTTTTCTTTTACCACGGTGATAGGAGGGTGCCGTTCATCTCCTAAAACATTATCTTGCAGAATGGACCAAGCATGGGCTTCATATTTTCTGTGCCAAGACAGGGGTACCTAGACAGGAGGGATGCTTCTCTTGCTTGCGTGAGACAGTTGCAGTTTATTTCTGACATTCAGGGATCAGCTCTTTTGTTTTTGTTTTTGTAGTGCTGGAGGTTGAACTCAGGGCCTTTTACACGACTAGAATCAGGCTTGACTGTAGAGCCAGAGGCAGCTGAGCTCTTTCTGTGGACTAACTTGCCACATAACACGAAACCTCCCCTTTCCTGAGACCTATAAGAGGCGACCTCCATTCTGCCTTGGATGACTGAGCTCTGCTCAAAGCCCCCATCATTCTTCTATCTGTATGTATGTTTATGGTGTTAATAATTCTTCTAATGAAAGGTTTCACATTGAGACTGGTTCAAGAGATGTACTGAAATGGGTTACTGGAGACTGGAATTTATCAGAAAAGTTACTGTCACAGACAGACAGCAACATGGTGAGGGCTCTAGGGGCAGTTTAGGCCCCAGCACCAGACACAGACTACATGGCAGAGATAGAGGGATCAGAGCCCACATCACAGAAGTGGGGTTTCTTTTTATACTTTGTAAGGACAGGGGAGTTTCCTTAGATACCTGCAGCTAGCTGTTCTCTAATTTCCAGGCATGAGACAGGGAAATGGGTAATAAGCACTCTCTCTGATGTCGGCTTACCTTCCCAGGTGAGAGATCCTAGCACCAGGAAGTCTGTTAGCTGCTATCTGAAAGTAGGTGGCTCCTGCAAAGTGTTGTGGCCCAACTATCAGCTGGATTTTTAACATTTTATTGTTGCATTTAATAAATCTCTTATCCCAAAGGATAGTGTACCTCAGTGTACCACCCCCGTTGAAGCCCAAATGTGAAACTCTTCATTAAGCACACATTACACCATTGAGTCTCTTCAGTTGGCCTACTGAGGGCAGTGACACAGCCTGGCCTGTTAGGGCTGCCAGAGTCCAGGTTCTGAACCTAACAATTCTAGTAGCATTCTTGCTGTTTGACTCTCCCTCCAGTAAATGGGCAGTGACTATTAAGTTTCTGAAAATAGAGTTAATCGAGGTCTTTAATCATAGAAAGCACAAGCTGGAGCTTTGTGTTAGAACAGGGCTTCTCAATTTGGGCACTGCTGGCACTGCAGGCCAAATTGTTCTCTTGACAGAGTTGGATGCGCATCAGCTTTGAGCATGGTTGTAAGATGTCTACCACTAGATATCTGCCATACAACTTCTTCTCCACAACTGTGACAACCAAAAATATTCCAGATTTTGCCAAGTGACTACCAAAATACTGTTTTTTAAATTGTTTTTTATTATCTCCTCAGTTTGATAACAATTTAAATACCTTACTGTCAAAAATTCAAAGCCAAGGGAGTCTGATAATTAAGTTGAGAACCCAAAATCTTTCTGTTTACATATCTATTGGTATGCAGCAAATCATTTCAGAACTTAACAGTTTAAAACAATGGCCATGTATCTGGCATGGGTGACAGTTTTTTAAAATACACGCATTTGGGGGCTGAGCAATAGAAGTACTAGGAATCTGTAGCTTAGGCTACATAGTGAGTTACAGACCCTATTGACTAAGGAGTTGAGACTCTATCTTCAAAAACAAACAAAACCAGACCCCTGGGCCTGCAACCCAGTTAGTACAGTGTTCACACCATGGAAACTGTATATGGTGTCACACTGGGACTCCTGTACTGCAGAGGTAGAGGCAAGAGGATAAAAAGCTCAAGGTTGTCCTCAACTACAACCAGCAAGTTTGAGATGAGGTTGGCACACATTAGAGAAAACAAAAACAAAGCCTGAATAATGAATGTTTATTATTTATGGTTTCAGAGGGTCAGAGTCCCAGAGTGTATTAACTGATGACTTATTTCAGAGCTCCATAAATTTTCAGTGAAATTGTCACCGAGGTTACAGCCATTCTGAGGCACACCGGGAGTGGAAAGTCCACATCAAAGCTTCCTCATGAGTGGTAGTTGCCAGACTTTAGGTCCTTCCTGATTTTTGGCCAAATACTTCATATTACATGGGTTTTTTATGCCTGTGGGTTTTTTTGTCTGCATGTATGCCTGTGTGCTTGGTATCTCAAGAGATTAGAGGAGGGCATCAGATGCCCTTAAACTGGAGCTATATGCAGTTTTAAGTCACCGTGTGGGTGCTGGGAATCAAACCTGGGTCCTCTACAAGAGCAGCCAGCACTCTTAACCACTGCACTATCTCTCCAGCTCCCTGAATGGATGTTTTCATAAAGTCTATTCAAAACATCATAGCTTGTTTCATAGAAAAAGTTCCAAAAGTAATAAGAGAATGTCCAAGACAGATGTCAGTCCTTATTTTCAGAAGTGACATGCCAACATATAGACCAGCACATATAGAAAGTTGTAAGCAAACTTTTCTTTCCTGCCAGCCAGTTCTCAAATAACTATACAGAGACTTATTAATTATAAGATGTTTGACCAATAGCTCAGACTTGTTACTAGCTAACTCTTGCATTTTAAATTAACCCACATTTCTTATCTGTGGTGTGCCACATGGCTCAGTACCTTTTCTCAGTACAGCAAGTTCCTCTGCTTCCTCTGCCTCTCCTCATGACTCCTGAGACGACTTCTCTTCTTTGCACTCTTTTTATCTGCCAGTCCCACCTAACCTCTACCTATTCAGCTATTGGCCAGCCAGCTTCTTTATTAAACCAATCACAGTGTAAAGGAGTATTCCACAGGAAGTAGTCAGGATTTACAAAATTAATACTAAGAGATGGGGAATCACTCATTCAAGGCCTTCTTAGAGACTGGTGTCAACATAAGAAACAGCTCTCACCCCACAGAGGATAAGAGATTATTTATTTGTAGCTGCATATGAGTAACCATGATTCAGTAACAAAGATTCGGATTTCCCCAAATTCCATGCTCCAGTGTGGTAACCATTTCATTAAGTTTTTATCTTATATTTAAAATTTACCTATTAATATTGTATATATGCACATGCTGATCTATGATGTATGTGTATGGGCTCATGTGCCACAGTCTACAAGCGGAGACCAGAGGACAACCTTGAGGGGTTGTTCTCAGTAACTGGACTCAAATCATTAGGCTTGGCAGCAAGTGACTTTACTCACTGAGCCGTCTCCCCTGCCCAGAAACAGGCATTATCTAAAATGAAAGCTTGCTTTGTTGTAGCCCTAAGAGTTTGCTTTGGGACTGAATACCTGATTTGCAGTGGGTTGACCATAGTATTTTTTTTCTAATTTTTGACATGGTGTAACAGGTTAACTCATTATTCAGGTGACTACACATGCGCGCGCGCACACACACACACACACAAACGCAGGGGAGGAGTGTGGTGAAGTAAGGGGTGATTAGTGGGAGTCTTACCTAGAGCCTAATGCATGCTAAGCAGGCATTCAACTAAAAGCTATCCCAAGTGACCATATTTTCTACCATTAAAGAAACACAGTTTGTCCCAGAAAAGGAAAATGAAGTTAAAATGTAGAGAAAAACTTGTGATCAATAAGAGAGTGATTGATGATAGTTGATTCTGATGAATGCCAAGTCCCTGCCAGTTGAGATGAGCCATGTTGAGATTTGATGAGACAGAAAGGGTATGATGTAATCCCAAAAGCTGGACTGGCCTCTCTGTGGTCTTGGTCTTTTTGTAGCATTCTTCCTTCTAGGGAATGGGCAGGATCTTCCAGAATGAAGAGTCTTATGATCTACCATCAATTAGATAAGGGTAGGTTAGATAATTTATGATGACAATATATAAAAACATGTCTTACCTCAAATGAGATGAGATATTTTCTAGAAACTCTTAAGTGACCATGGTCTAGAAACACAAGACTCAGGTCACTACAAATCCCATGTCCCTGTGTGGTAACAGTTTGATGAAATGAATCATAAATGAAGATACTTTATAAATTCATTGCAAGAAACACCATATAGGTGGGTGGTTACAGCCAAGCAGGGAATCTCTGTCATAGGCCTTAGGCTGTCTGTGATGTTCTTAGTTTTAGAGCTTAGTGGAAGCTCTAGGTCTGCTAAGTAATATATTCTGAAAGGTTTTACTTGCTAGTCACAAGGATGCTAGGTTAGACACAGGTGGGATAGGAGTATCTAGTCAGGAGGCTGTAACGTGGCAGCCTCTCTGACCCGTTATCCAGCCTTGCAGAGGGTGCTTTTTCGTTTTGGGGAACTTCTGTTCACAATGACCAGCTCTAAGACAGAAAAGAGGGGTAACAGAGTTCCCATGAGCTGCCATGGGAGAGAAATTCTAGGTTACACCTTTGGGGAAGAGTTACCAAAAACTGAATGAAAGCTAAGAAGCACCATAAGAGCACACTTATTCTTATAGCAATATGTTTGCTAGTTAATTTTTTATTTCTTTTTTTTCTTTCCTTTTTTTTTTTTTTGGTTTTTCAAGACAAAGTTTGTCTGTGTCACTTTGAAGCCTGTCTTGGAACTTGCTCTGTAGACCAGGCTGGCCTTGAACTCACAGAGATCTGCCTGCCTTTACCTCCCAAGTGCTGGGATTAAAGGCATGCGTGACTTAATTTTGTATTTCTTTCCCAGTGTGTTTAGAAATCTTGCATAGTGTATGTGTAAGGGTCCCTGCAAGTATACAGGCAGGGGAACAAACTGCACAGAGATAAAAATGAAAACCCTGTGCAGACTGATTTCATCAACATGAATCAGACTTAGGGGAGTCTAATACCAGGCACTTTATTTTAGGCATATTTAAACACAATAGAATTTGAAAAAGAGTCTCCAGGCAACAATAATTCCCATAATTCCAATTCCAGGTGCACAATAAAGATTAATGTATGATCACATAGCAACTCTTTTACAAAGACCTCTGACCTTGAGGGTGGGTTCTATAGCTAATGTGGTCTCTGACTGATAGCATAGAGGTCAGCAGTACAAGAAATACATGTGATATCTCCCCTAAGGATGGGTAATAGTTTAGGGAGAAAAGAGTCTGGGACAATAATTCTGGGAAATTAGGGTGAGGTCTGTCTCTTCAGATAGCAAAGGGGTTGGTCACCAGGTTCTTAGCAATTTCCACTTTTAGCTTTCTGGGTAGAATGCACAGTATTCAGTTTTATCTCCTCCATTGAGGAGACACCCATGTGTGATTAACTGTCCTGCTTCTCTTAGTACTTCTCTGTGAGTACAAGGCCTTGGTGCCCTCTACATATGTGTACAGTACGCATTTAGAAACCTCACATAGTGTCTGTGCAATAAGCATTTTCTCCACTGGTTACACAAGTGCTTATTCATCAGACAGAGGTCATGGATACACATGGGATATCTCAGTAATGTTCAAAAAGAGCTATGGAAATAGATACCCAATGACTGAAATAGATTAATGATACTAATTTTCTATGGCTGGATTTATAATTTTAAACTATGAATTGACTTTATTACTAAAACCATCAAGCTGTATGTATAAACTCTATTGTTTTTGATGGTACTTTTAAATTCAGTCATACTTGGGATCTTCTAGAATTTTTAGAATGTTTGCTTTTAGTATTAGTATAAACCACAAACATTTGTATTACATGTAAAATATAATCATTCAAATGATAAATAATTGTTATCAAGTTGCTGCTTAAGATCTTTGAATAGCCGGGTGGTGGTGGCACAAGCCTTTAATCCCAGCACTCGGGAGGCAGAGGCAGGTGGATCTCTGTGAGTTTGAGGCCAACCTGGTCTACAAGAGCTAGTTCCAGGACAGGCACCAAAGCCACAGAGAAACCCTGTCTCGAAAAACCAAAAAAAAAAAAAAAAATCTTTGAATATTAAGATCTTAATATCTCTGCAGTTAGGCAGGGTTTCTTTTTTGGCATTCATATCTATTTCAGATTATTAATTACATCAACATTACAGCCATATCTTGTATTGATTGACAGCAGGACTGACTTTGCTGTTAATTTTTCACTAGAGAACTTTATCCCAGTCTTACAGTGCTGGGAAATGTCTACTCTGTAGAGCAGATGCGCTGTCTGTGCTGTTGGGTAGGTGGAGAGACAGTTTTCAGTGGTTACAGTCTAGGCCAGTTATTCCGAGTCATTCTAGTTTCCGTACTTTAATGTTCCAGCCCCAGTATGGACATTGCACTCTCAGTAATTGAAGTTTCTTATCAAGTATCTATGCTTTTCAGAAGTGGAAGGAAAAAGTTAAGTGTGTTGGTTTACACCGATAGTCTGAGAATTTAGGAGGTTGAAGCAGAGGATTGCTGACAGCTCAAGGCCAGCCTCGTCGACAAGTGAGTTCCAGGTTAAAGTGTGAACCCTGTCTCAAAAAAACAAGCAAACAAAACTAGGACAGTGAGAAGGGGAGATGGGTAGAAGAGAGGAAACAAATATGAGCAAAGTACAATAATGTGTTTTAGTGAAAAGGTCATAATAAAACTCATTATTTTGTAAACTAAGGCATAAAAAGAAAACAGTGTTAAGGGCTGGGGCTATAGCTTAGCTGTAGAGTGCTTGTCTGGCATGTACAGAGCTCTGATTTTGGTCTCCAGTCCTATATAATGGAGTGCGGTGGATGGGTCTGCAGTCTCAGCCCTGGATTGGGGGAGCAGGAAGAGCAGATGCCAAAGGTCATCCTTTGAGAATCTTCTCACCAGCATTATTTTTCTTTTTAGTTCTTTAAAAATATTCTATAAAAATTTTAACTAATAAGTCAAAGACACTGAAAATAAAATAGAATTTTATTTTCTATTTCTTCTTATTTTTATAGGTTATATATCAATTGATGCCTTGGAGAAATTCCTTGGAGAATTACATGACTTCATTCCAGGAAGCTCAGGATATTTGGCATATCATGTTCAAAATGAAATTAACATGTCTGCTATAAAAAACAAATTAAGGAGAAAACTAAGTTAAATTGTACTTACATTTATTTTTTATAAGATATTATGACATGCTTATAATTTAAATGAGAATGGAAAAAGAATTATTTTCTTTCTCAACATGTGTCCTGAGAAAACTCAGAATCATTTTGGTTCTCCCTTTTGACATATTCACAAATTGTGAGTGCACAATTATTATGGAATTATTGTCATCCAAACATACTTAGAAGATCTCTGTCAAATGCGCTTTTGATTTTGACTTTAGTATTGCATCGTATTTTTCTAGGTTCAGTATTGAAATGCTAACCTTTATGAATCTGGTCATGTTATTTTGACTTAAAAAGTTAGGATGCTATACTTGAACTATAAACGTTTGTTTCTGAACATAGTAAGTCAGGTGCCTCATAGTCCCCATAGTAGAACATGAGCTTAATACTGTGGCTTATAAGGAAATGAGAGGGTATCCTGCTGGAGTGACTAAATGAGGCCCAGCTCAATGAGGAATGTGACTTTCCTGATTTCCCAGACTGGTATTTATACTGTTTTCTTATATGATTATGCTGGAATCTCTGTGTTAATATTCTATACCCTTTTTGAGACAAGGTCTCATTGTGTTACCCAGGCTGGCGTCTAACTTCTGGGCCTTAGTAATGCTCCTGCCTCAGCATTATAAATAAGCTGAAACTGTAGGTGTGTGCCACTGGACTTGGCTTTTCTGCCTTTTAAATGAATCTAGAGATGTGGCAATCTCAAGAAGGCAGTTTTTCTGGACTTGGTGGTGCTAACCTGTAATCCCAGGTGCTTGGATGGCTGAAGCAGGAGGAGAGAAAGCTCAACCCAGCCTGGGCAACTTAGGAAGACCCTGTCTCAAAATAAAAAGTTAGAAAAGGCCAGTTACAAAGCTTGGTGGGACAGCACTTGCCATGCTTGTGCAAGGTCCTGGGTTCAATTCCAGTACCACATGAACACAGAAACACTTCTTGTGCAGAATTTGGTGGCTTATTACTTTCTGAAGACATGAATGGGATTATTTTTGAAGATATCTTGTTAGACCTGTTTGTCCTTTTGGAACATATAGCAGCTATAGAATTATCTAAAGAAAATGTATCCTTTTTCTTTTTATGCATATTATTTGGATGTGTGTGAGCCTTAGTTCTACCCTTTCTTTACAACTCAAATTTAGTAGCATAAAATTCTAACTCAGCCTCAACATTTGAGAATTGTATTTTTGTCTGTTTGGTAGTTTTTGTGTCTTATTTGTTTTTGTGTCTTTAGTTAGGCCCTTCTGAACTTGTAAATGAAAAAATAAACCTATTAATTATCTTTTTCTGAAACATTAAATATTGCCTCTTCCTGAACACTTTATCTTAGTCACATTCTATTGATTAGGTTTTACATAGAATCTAACACTATCTGTAGATTGAGAATTAATTACTAGGAGTGCTCCGTAGGTTACACTAACACTATGTGTAGACTGAGAATTAATTACTAGGAGTGCTCCATAGGTTACACTGAGTTGTTTACATTGTGAGGGTATTCAGTGTTTATCCAACATGTACACAGTAAATAAAAGTCTCCAACATTTGTTTCCCAAACAAGATTATTATATTTTAGATAGATAATGCAAATATAATAATATGTCCTTGGAATGCTTCCAGGAACAATAAAATCAGTTGACACCATAAGTTTTGCAGGACTTGGAAATATGAAGAAATAAAATGACAAATGTCATAGTTTCTTTTTATGTTGCTGGGATAAAATACTCCCAGGTGATTCTAGATCCTGTCACGTTGACAGGTAACGCTCACAGCTCTATCCCCTGTCAGTGAGACACCCAAACATCTCCATTCCTGTCTACACAGTCTCATGACCATGTTTAAACATGAAATGAATACAGTCCAACTTTAAAGTCCCCATAGTTTTCGACAATTCCAATACTTTAAAATTCTAGTCTCTTGCTGTAGGTTTGTATAAAATAAAAGAAGTTATATCCTTCCATCAGACAGAGGCACAAAGTAAGCATTTCTGTTCCTAAAGGGAAGAACGATCAGACCAAGATTTTACGAGACAAAATTAATTCCCAGAGACCAAGGGCTAAAGCTGGAAAGATGAAGAGCACCAAGGCTACTCGCTTCTCCAGTTCTGATCAGGCGTGTGTCTGCTTCCTTCCTGAGAAGATCAGAGGCCCCATCTAACGGCTTACCTGCAGCAGCTCCCCTCTCCAAATGGCCAGATGGGAATTCCAGACCAGAGTTGTATCCCAAAACACTGATATAGCAGCCAGGTTTGTTAGTACCGGGGCCACCACCACGGTTGGTGTGATGAGGGCAGGGACCTGCACTGAAACGGTATTTGGCAGGATTTGGCAGCTTTATATTGGCTATGCCAGGAACCCATCTATGGAGCAGCAACTTTTCTATGCCATCTGGGTTTCGCCCTGCCAGGAGCTGTGGGGCTCTTCTGTTGGATGGTCGCCCTCCTCATCCTCTTTACCATGTGAGATTCCATGGGGTCACCCAACTGTCCCTTCTGCTTCAACTCTGTCAGTCCTGGTGCTGAAATGAACTAGTGTCACCAATGTAGCAATCAATATGGAGGTTCTTCAAAAAATTGAAAAAAGAACTGTGACCCAGTTGTACCACTTTTGGGTTTTAGCTGAAGGACTTTAAGTCAATATACCATAGAAGTACTTGCACTTCAGGTCTTTCTGTTGCCATTGGTTTTATTAACAGGTTTTTTTTTTAAATTAAACTAAAGGAACAATTGTGTGTGTGTTGTGCGTGTCTAGTTTATGCAGGTACCTTCACAGTCCAGAAGAGGGTTATTGCAGCTCCTGGAGCTGACGTTACAGTCAGGTTGAGCCTCCTGCTTAGGTGCTCAGAACTGAGCTCATGCCACCTCTCAAACTCCACACATTTGTTGACAGAGGTTTTCTGTCCTGCCCGATCCCATCCCAAGGAAACACACAGAGGTCTACATTAATCATAAACTGGTTGGCCTATTAGCTCCGGCTTCTTATTAAGGCTTATAACATATATTAGCCCATAATTCTTGCCTGTGTTAGCCACATAGCTTGGTACCTTTTCTGTGAGGCAGTCTTCATTTTGCTTCCTCTGTGTCTGGGTTTCTCTGTGTGTACTGCAGACTCACTCTTTCTCTTCCCAGAATTCTCCTGTTCTCCTTGCCCTGCCTATACTTCCTGCCCGGCTCCTGGCCAATCAGCATTTTATTAAACAATACAAGAAACAAATCTTTACAGGGTAAAACCATTGTCCCACAGCACACATTCATGTTTATTGTTGCACTAATAAATAGAATCATCCTAGATGCTCATTACCTGTCAAAAAGATAAAATGTAGTACATATTCAGACATAAAGAAAAAGGAAGCTATGACATTTTCAGGAAATGGATACAACTAGGTATCATTAAAGTGAAATAAGCCAGACTCAAATACTGCATGTTTTTTATCATATGCAAACTCTGGGTTTGAATTTTCATGTGTGTGTGTGTGTGTGTTTGTGTGTATTCATAAAAGGAGAGGACCATAAGGGAAAGAAGAGATCTTAGAGATGAAGGAGCAATGAGATAGATAGATAGATAGACAGACAGACAGACAGACAGACAGGTAGATGGGTATTATAGTGGAATACATGTGGAAAACAGGAAGGGTAACAAGCTGGGGGGTGGTAGGGACCAGCAAAGGGACCAGATGGGGTGAGAGAAAGTAGTTGGTTAGAAAGATGAATAAGATATATATGTATGAAAATTCCATAATGAAACTCAATACTTTATATGTTAGTTTAGATACATAAGTAAACATAAATATTGACAGTAAAAGAATAGGAAACAGAATGAAATAATAGACCTAGGGATTTGGGGTGTAGCCCCAGTGGTAGAATGCTTGCCTAGCCAGTGAGAGGCCCTCAGTCTTCAACAGGGTTTGGGGTGCGGTGACTAAAAGGAGAGTAGTCAAAGAATCACCATGAAAGATTTTTAAAACCTCTCTCAGTAATTTATGAAAGCAAACCAAGGAATCAAGAATATAGACTTAAATACACAGCTAATGAGTATGACTTACTTGACATAACAGCATTAATAATTATAGTTGATAATTATTTTTAAATATGCATGGGACATAAGATAAATCTTTTCAAAATTTAAACTGTGTGTGTATGTATTTGTGTGTGTGTCTAGAAGAGGGTGCCAGACCACCTGGAGATGGGATTACAGGAGGTTGTGACACATGAGATGGGTGCTGAAAGCTGAGTTTGGGTCCTCTGCAAGAGCGGTGCTGCACCTTAACCACTGAGCTGCTTCTTCAGCCCCACCAGGAACATTTCCGTAAATCAGTGACATTCTGCATAATCATTGAGGTGTCACAAATTACCCTTGGTCTGAGATTGAGCTCAGTCGATGGCTTAAGAAGAGGGCTAGTCTAGCATGCAGTAAGCCACAGACTTCATAAACTGGGCGTGGTGACACACACCTGTAATCCCAGCATTCTAGAAGTGAAGGCAAGCAAGCCAGGGGAGATCAGGTATTCAAGGTCAAACTGCAGAACAAGTTTGAGGCCATTCTGGGCCACCTGAGACCATGTTTCAAGGTCATCAAGGCTAGCCTTGGATACATGAGATTTTTCAAACCAATAACCAACAACAATAAACAAACAAAAATCACCGTTAAAATGTGGAGCTTAAAATAGCAATTTATTACTGTTTTTAAAGCTTCTTTGGCTTGCCTAGACTCAGATGATTTTCACTTAGTGTCTCCTGTGTAGCTTTGGTCAGAAAGAGTCAATACTGGAGTCATCCTAAGGCATACTTGGCCTAGATTTAAGGTGGCTTCTTTAGTCACTTGTCTTGGCACTGTGGCACTCCTTGGCCCTTTTCTTCCCTGAAGATCTGTCACCTCCAGAGTCCTTTCACCTATGTTGACTCTTTCAAGCATTTGGTTTCAGGGTAGTCACGCTCCTTCCATGGTGGTCATTTTCCCAGCAGGATGAGAGGAGTGTGCCAGACCAGCTGTTGTCAGAGACAGGGCCCATTTCCTCTTGTTGTGTAAAGTGCAGGGTCACATCGCAGAGGGGCATGTGGCTGGGGAAGCAGGACCACCTTTGGGATATATAATGTACTATAATTGGTACATTGCATCAGAAACCAACTCATTTCAAAGAATTTAAGTTGTTCAAATTATATTCTGACCTCAGGGCAATTAAGTCATAAACCAATAAAGAAAATAGTAACTGGAAAGCCTGCTGTGCTGACTGGTTTTATGTCAACTTGAAATAAGCTCTAGTAGTCATCCTCGAGGAGGGAGCCTCAACTGAGAAAATTCTTCCACAAGATGGGGCTGCAGGCAAGTTCACCGGGCATTTTCTTACTTTGTGATTGATGTGGGAGGACCCAGCCATTGTGGATGGTGGCGTCCCTGGGCTGGTGGTCTGAGGAGTGGATGGAGGTGAGGTAGGGGGACAGGTGAAGGGAATGGGAGGAGGGAAGAGAGCAGGAACTGGGATTGGTATGTAAAATGAAAAAAGATTTTTTTTTTAAAATAAGTGAAAAAAGATATAAAAATACTCAAAGAAAGAGAAAGAAAGAAAGAAAGAAAGAAGGAAAGAAAGGAAGAAAGAAAGAAAGAAAGAAAGAAAGAAAGAAAGAAAGAAAGAAAGAAAGAAAGGCAGGCTGAGCAAGCCATGAGAAACAAGCCAGTAAGCAGCACTCCTCCATGGCCTATGCACCAGCTCCTCCCTGATCTGAGTCCCTGCCTTGGTTTCCCTCAGTGGACTGTATGTGATGCTGGATATGTAAACCAAAAAACCCACCCCTTTCCAAGCTGCTTTTAGTCATGGTCTTTACAGCAATGGTAACTCAAACTAAGATGCCTGCATATTTGAATATTAAGGATTGTACTCCTAGAGACTGGAGAGATGGCTCAGTGGTTAAGAATGCTGGCTGTTCTTCCAGAGAACCTGTGTTTGACTACCAGCGTTCACAAGATGGCTTATGGTTGTTTGTAACTTCTGTTCCAGGGGATCTGACACCTTCTTCTCGTGTCCTAGGCACCAGGCACAAATGTGGTACACAGACAATACGTGCAGACTGTAGTTGGACTTTTTCTGTCCTGCCAGCCACCAGATAACCACACAGAGATGTCTTTAATTATGAAAGCTTGGCTGACAGGCTTGTTTCTAACTGGCTCTTATACCTTAATTTAACCCATTTCTATTAATCTACTTTCTGCCTCGTAGCTTTATTACCTTTATTCTGTACTGCCCGTGCTGCTCCCTCTGAGTCCTGGTGTCTCCTTGCGCCTCTGCCTTTCTTTGTGTCTGGCTGCTGCACCTGCACCTCCAGCCTAGCTAGTGGCCATTTAGCTTTTTATTGAACCAATAAGAATGTGCCTTGGCCAAGATACATCTTCACAGCATACAATAAGATTATTCCACAGCAACAGACAAAACACCCATATGCATACAACTAAAATAAAAAAGAAGTATGTTTTAAATAACATGTATACTTAAAACGTGGAAAATTAGAAAATGTCTTAACTAAATGGCAATAAATACAGAAATTATAGCCTGTAGCTGAAGCCGGGCTAGGAAATATTATGATCCTAAATACACAGTGTAGATATGAATAAAAACTGAAAATTATTTCATATACATGAATAAAAATGAGCACCCAAACCCAAATAAATGAAACAAAGTCATGTGTACACACAATATTGCTTTGGAAAATTCAATACATTCATCATTATAATATATGCAAGACATAGCCTAGATTGAATGGAAATAGAAGAAAAATCAATTTTATGACTGGCCTTTAGCAATTTAATATTTCTTATCAAAGCTTGTGTGGTTTCAACTAAATAGAAGACTGATAATCTTAAATATTAAAATTAAAAACAAACATAGTTGAGTATGGTGGTCTTGTCTGTGATTCCCATCACTCAGGAGATGAGGCTGTTGGAGAGGGGACTGCTTGTTCTTCCGGCTGCACTGTATTAATTAAAACAGTGCTTGGCCCATTAGCTCTAACTTCTTATTGGCTAACTCTTAACATCTTAATCTAACCCATCTCCATTAATCTGTATATCACCATGAGGTCGTGGCCTACCAACAAAGTTTCAGCGCATCTCCTGACTCCGCCCTTCCTTCTCCCAGCATTCAGTCCAGTCCTCCCGCCTACTTAAGTTCTGCCTTATCAACAGGCCAAGGCAATTTCTTTATTCATTAATAGTAATCACAGCACACAGAGGGGACTCCTGCATCACGAGGTGCAGGGAGGACTGTAACTCAAGTTCTGTGGGCGTCTCTGCAACCACCATAGCCAACAGAGTAAAGATCCGTGAGAGGCAAGAAGGTGGTTTGGTTCAACATGACTCAGTAGCTGGTGTTGGTTCAAACTTTGGGAGTCTGACCCCAAGTAGTTTATTTTGGGCTTTTTGCTTTGTTGTTGTTTATTTTTTGCTTTGTTTTGTTTTTCAAGACAGGGTTTCTGTATAGACCAGACTGGCCTGGAACTCAAGAGATCTGCCTGCTTCTGCCTTCTGAGGGCTAGGATTAAAAGCATGCATTACCACTGCCCAGCTATTTTAGGTATATTGAAGCACAGCACAATTTGAAGGTGAAATATTTCCTGGTGATGATTCATTTAATTACGTGTGAACAATAAAGCTGAAGACGTGACTATGTCCTAGGTCGAAACTCTTTGTAAAGTGTGTGTGACACCTTCCATAAAGATGGCTTCTATAGATTGACAGCACATGATAAGGGTCTGGGAGAGGATCCGGTGGAGTCTGGGCCACACAGATAGCACAAAGGTCACCAGGCTGTTAACTACTGGTCAGTCTTCCCCTTGGAAAGACAACTCTTTGTGTTTAGCATTCCTGGTTCCCCTGTGTTTATCTGTGAGCACAAGGTCTTTGTGCCTCCCAGGAAGCCCAGACCAGCCTTCAGAGAGTCACCATCAGGACTCATCATCAGCAAGACTGTCTTTTTTTTTCTTTCTTTCTTTCTTTTTTTTTTTTTTTTTTTTTTTGGTTTTTCAAGATAGGGTTTCTCTGTAGCTTTGGAGCCTGTCCTGGAACTAGTTCTTGTAGACCAGGCTGGCCTCGAATTCACAGAGACAAGACTGTCTTGCAAAAGAAAATAGTAGGCTAACAAAAACCCAAGTCAAAGATATAAATAGTGTAAATTTTAATAATTGCTTGCATTTAAGATATGAAAAAAGAAAATAATTAACCTAAAAATGTATAATAATGAAAACTGAAGAAGTAATTCAATGAAATAAAATGAAAAATAATTTTAAAAATTGTCAAAGGTAGTTCTTTGAAAGTTTGAATAAATACAAGTTAGAACATGTGCTATCAAAAATTAGAATTTTAGGGCTGGAGAGATGGCTCAGTGGTTAAGAGTACTGGCTGCTCTTCCAGAGGTCCCGAGTTCAATTCCCAGCAACCACATGGTGGCTCACAACCATCCGTAATGAGATCTGGCGCCCTCCTCTGGCGTGTAGGCATACATGGAGGCAGAATGTTGTATACATAATAAATTAAATAAATAAATAATTTAAAAAATAAAAAATTAGAATTTTAATAGGTGTATTTATAAACAACAAAGAGTAATATTAACCCTAAGTATAGGACTTTTATTGTTTTTATTGATTTTTTTCATATATGTCACTATCTTTTGTTCTCATTCTTTTCCCTACCCCACTATTCTTTCCCATTTTCCCTGATTCCAAACTTCTTTCCAAAATTTTTTTGCCATTTAAAAAACTAGGGCTGGAGAGATAGCTCAGTGGTTAGGAGCACTGCCTGATCTTCCAAAGGTCCTGAGTTCAATTCCCGGCAACCACATGGTGGCCCACAACCATCTGTAATGAGGTCTGGTGCCCTCTTCTGGTCTGCAGACATAATACACACAGACAGAATATTGTATACATAATAAATTTAAAAAAAAACTAAAATATAAGCCAGGCGGTGGTAGCACACCCCTCTAATCCCAGCACTCAGGAGGCAGAGGCAGGCGGATCTCTGTAAGTTCAAGGCCAACCTGGTCTACAAGAGCTAGTTCCAGGACAGGCTCCAAAGCCACAGAGAAACCCTGTCTCGAAAAACAAAAAACAAAAAAATAACCCCTAAAATATAGTTACATGATTTCCTCTTCCCTCTCCTCTCTCCAACTGTTCCCATAGCCCATTATTGCTCACTCTCAAATTCATGGCCACCTTCTCTTTAATTATTATTGTTACATATATAAATGAATAAATATATAAATGTAACCCGCTGAGTCTGTTTAGTTGCTTGTGTGTGTACAGTTACAGGGCTGAGCACTTGGCACTGGATAACCAACTAGGGACCATCTCCCTGGGGGAAGACGACGTCCCCCTCTCCCAGCAGTCTGTAGATCTTTGGCAAGGATAGGGTCTCACGATAGTTCTCCTTTCCACATTAACATTCCTTTGGTCTTGCCATTGTCCAGGTCTTATTTAGACAATCATGTTGTTGAGGTAACATGGATGTAGCTTCCCTGTCATTTCCAAGAGACGCAGTCTCACTGCAGACTCCCTTGGTCCTCTGATGCTTCCTTTCTGCCCCTCTTCCGCTATGTTCCATGAGTTTGGTTTTTTATTAATTAATTATTTTTTAAAAAAACAAAATTTCTCATTTTACATACCAATCCCAGTTCCCACTCCTTCCCCTCCTTCTACTCCCTCCACCTCCTCTCACCCCCCCCATTCACTCCTCGGAGAGGGTAAGGCTTCCCATGGGAATCAACAAAGGGTAGCAGGACCAAGGCCCTCCCCACTATATCTAGGCTGAGCAAGGTATCCCTCCAGAGAGAAGGGTTCCAAAACACCAGTTCGAGCAGTAGAGATAAATTCTGGTCCCTCTGCCAGTGGCCCCACAGACTGCCCCAGCCATACAACCGTCACCCACATTCAGAGGGTCTAGTTTGGTCCTATGCTGGTTCCTTCCTTGTCCGGCTGGAGTTGGTGAGCTCCTATTAGCTCAGGTTAGCTGTTTCAGTGGCTATCCCCATCATGGTCTTGACTCCTTTGCTCATATTCTCACTCCCCCCTCTCTTCAACTGGACTCTGGGAACTCAGTCCAGTGCTAGCTGTGGATCTCTGCATTTACTTCCATCAGTTACTGGATGAAGGTTCTATGGTGACATTTGAGATAGTCATCAGTTTGACTACAGGGCAAGGCCAGTTCAGGCACCCTCTCCACTATTGCTTAGGGTCTTCGCTGGGGACATCCTTGCAGATTCCTAGGAGTTTCTCTAGTGCCAGATTTCTTGCTAGCACCATAATGGCTCCCTCAATCAAGATATCTCTTTCCTAGCTGTGGGGCTTGTGTTGTAGATGCATCAATTGGGACTGGGCATCGCATGATCAGCTCTCAGCATTTTGACCAGGTGTGGCTTTCTGTAATGGCCTCCAAAGAAACTTTTCATGATGGTGTTGACTCCTATGTAAGGAAGATGTAATTTCTCCCTGCCACCTCAGAGGCTCACAGGTAAAAGATCACTTTGAGTCTCAGCAGAGACTTTGGACTTGAACTTTTGAGCAATGCTGAAGTTGCTGAGGCTTTGAGGAGGGAATTAGCAATTTTGTATTATATATAAGATAGTCAGAGGAAGTTAGGCAGAATTATGACATTGCTATTGTCATTATTTGAATATTATGTGGGGTATAAGGAGAAACAATTGGATATCAAGTTGAAGCCTTAAGAACAGTTCTTCAAATTTTATGGTTTAAAACTACACAGGTTTGTCATTTTGTAGTTCTAGAAGTCAGAAATCTGCAAGTAGTTTCATGGAGCAAGATCTAAGTACCTAGAAGACTGAGATTCCTTCAGAGGCTCCAAGGGGAACCTGCCCTTCTCCCTGTATACAGGATTACTTACTCTTTGGTGGAATAATTCTTCATCTCAGATGCCCAGGCAGCATAGAATCTTGTTCCCATCATCAGATTGGTGTTTTTTATCTGTGGCAAAATCTTCATCTACTTTTCTGTTCTAAGGGCTCTTATGATTACTTTAGAGTTCACCCAGATAATCCAGGATGATTCCCCATTTCAAGAACTGTGATCAAGCCTGGAAAAGCCCTTTCTCCAAATAAGGGAGCATTCACAGGTTCCAGAGATTAATGCCTGGGATATTTTGGGTGCCGTCCTCCCCTATACATTTTTTTTTCAGTACAGGAGGTCTGTTGTGAACCTTTTCTTGTGTTTGTTCCATACACACTGAAAATAAAATCAGTGGTGTTGATTTAACTGCCAAGGCTGGAGAGAATGAAGATAATTAAGCGCATAGAACACTAGCTACCTGGATAAAATATACACCCTTATTTTGCCGTCTCATATATGGTGAGAAGGGTGAGGTGAGATGGAGGTTTAGTTACATCTTCTAAAGGGCAGCTACTGGTTTGTGATAGGTAGAAAGGAAACCAACCACTCTTTAGGAAACATCCTCTCATTTTCTTCTCTCATGAAATGTTTAATGAATATTGTTTTGTTCGTGCCACATAACCTAGTTACTCTGGTGCAATAAGGCTATTGGTTGTTAAATTCAGAATACCATGGACATGGATATCATTCAATAGCACAGCATAAAACTGGATTTTTTAATTTTTTTTTTTTGGTTTTTCTCTGTAGCTTTGGAGCTTGTCCTGGAACTTGCTCTTGTAGACCAGGCTGGCCTCAAAGTCACAGAGATCTGCCTGCCTCTGCCTCCCGAGTGCTGGGATTAAAGGTGTGCGCCAGCACCTCCCAGTAAAACTGGGAAATTAATCAAAACAGACGGTTGCCTGCAAGTTGAGAGTGGCACATGTCCTGAGCACCAGCGGAGAGAGGGCAGAGTACGGGAAAAGGAAGGTGATGAAAGAGTAACACCACGGGCCTGCGCTCCTGTGAGATGATCAAATGTGATGAGGGTCATAGCACTGGCCAGGAAAGAATGAGTTTTGTTGTGGTAAGATTTTGTCTAAATCACAAGAGGAAGAATAGGAGTTCTTTATATCATCTCATAATGGACCTGCTTTCCTCCAGAAGTGGTGAGCACTGAGATTTGATAAGTCCGAGTAAGCAGCTTGCCTTGTCATTGATGACCCCTGTAACAGTCACCAAGTGATACCTTCTTTCTCTTCTTCATTCCCATATGACCTGACTAGATTGGCATGAGAGAAAAAGGTAGATGCCGTGGCATCTCTTCAGTGTCAGCAGAGCAGGAAGGAAGTAGAGCGGCCAACATACCAGGCCCAGGTTTAGAGAGTCCCACCAGTGCAGGGCTAAGCGGGCTGAGCTGATGTGCACGCTGCTTTGTTAGTGTCCCTTCTTCCTGTAAACACACCTGTAGGAAAACAAAACTGTCACCAGAAGATTGCCCAGTAACAGGTACGATAGTAATCCCGTCCAGACTCATAATCTCACCATCTCAGGAGATCGAGGCAGGAGAATTGAGAATTTGTGGACAGCCTGGGTTATTTAGCAAGATGCTCCTCCAAAAATGGCAGGAGATTAGGAAATATAGCATGCTCGCCTCCCACGTGGAAAAGCCTGGGTACAATCTTTAGCATAGCGGGATTTTCCACTAAGCATGGAATCTTAGGGTGGGATGGGGGGGTGCTAGATGGTTCCAGGGGCTGGTGCTACTCTGCTTTAGTAGCCTGATCCATCCATCCATGCCTGCTAAGGAGTTACCACCCACCAGCCCCCACTGTAAGAACTGACTCCTCCTGAGCTTAATTAAGGATGGTTTTAGAGATTGTTTCCTTTCTACTAGTGTATTCTTTCTTCTCGGGCTTTAATGCAACTGGTGAGGTTTAACCTTAGCCAAGTCCAGTGTGGTTTTCCTGTGGCTCCCCTCCTACACATTCAATCCCTTTGGCCTTGTGTTAGTCAGGAGAGGGGTATGGCGAGGTGACGGCCACTCACCCATGGCTGGAAAGTAAGTGAAAAGAGGGAGAGCAGAGTCCCTAGGGTCCTTTAGCAGCTCACCTCTACTCGTCTCAAGGTCTCCCACTTGGTCCACATTCCCGTGGTTCCAAGCCCAGGATCAAGTAACCAAGACAGTACACTCAAGATCCAAACCATAACAGCTGTGTCATTTCTACTGACGTCTGACTTCATTCCTGTCATTTTAAGTTCTGAGGAAACTGTGAAGTGACTTCTCAAGACATTTCCTGAATAAACACCATTTCATTAATTACTCAAATGAATATTATACAGTGGTTAGTGATACTTTTATTTTAAAAACTGAGGGAAAACTGCCAGGAAGAGGTTTGGTAACTTGTCCAGAGTCACATAACTAGTAGATCTTAAGACATTTCGTTCTGTTACTGGTGATTGACAGCTGGGCTGGACGTGTCCAGATTCTTTACTTTTTATCCAAGGAACTGAGGTAAGGACTCAGATTGCGAAAGTATCAAGGTAACTGTGTCAGAAGCAAAGCACTGGAACAGCTCAGGTACATCGTCAAGAGTGACAGAGAGCCGCGTGGGTGAAGGAACCTAAGGACCCTGGTTATTATTTAGGTCTTCCTTTGATAAGTTTTCAGAAAAGAGGAAATTTTGGTCAGGGGTGTGGTTTGAATGATAACTTACAGTTTTAAGTCGTATGACTGCTCTCTACTGTGCATTGCCTTTCCCATAATGCATCCTATTATAATCATATACATACCCAATTGTACACAGGCAGAAAACTGTAAAGAAAGGGTTCTCAAAAGTACTGCACCTGCACCCCAAATCAGTCTAAACTGAACTGGCCCATCTCCCTGAGATTCAGGATGTTCTCTAAGATAGGCTTGAATGGAACTGGGGCCTTATTAAGAGGTGGCCAAGGGGAGGAACTTATTTCCATCATTTAAAGCAGTTTTATGTGGGATGTAATACAAGTGGGGTCCCCAGGTTGCTGAGTGCAGTGTTTGGAGGAGGGTGTGCATAGCCCGAGCTAGGTGGAGTCTCTGGTTGCTAAGTGGGGTCTCTGGTTGCTAAGCTCCCCTCTGTGCGTGTTCTGCCTCAATTCCATTCTGGAACAGTCTGATTTCAAATTTCAGTCTCTACAGAATTTCAAAGTGAAGTTTCTAGACAGACTTCTGCTTGGGATTTACTAGGATGTTCTCTGGTGATGAAGTCTTATTCCATAGACATATGTGGTTCAAAATCAATTGCATGCGAAGGAAATATTGTTGAGTTTGTGGAAACTACACCTGCCTTTAAATGTATAGCTTCAGTGCAGTTTGATGATTCTTGTTTTTCATCTATGTTACTAGTTATGTATACCAATTTAACCCTTTTCTGTCTCTGTTGCCTTTACATAGCCTCTGGTTTTGCACTTCAATTAACATCCATGTTAATGCCAAGTTATTTGGTGTTGATGGTCGTAACTTTGTTGCTTGTTAATTATAACTTTTTACTAAAGTTGTTTTTGTACACTTTAACACATGCTTGTCTTGGTGTTTACTTTGCTTGATATTAAAAGCAAACTTTCTGACTTGTAAAATAATTGTGTTTACAATTTCATACACAGGTATAATGTATTTTGATCAGAATAACACCCAGTTCTCCCTTTTTATCCCCTTTCTACACCTACTCCCTCTGGATCCTTTCTTATTCCCAACATGTCCTACTTTCTTAAAAAAAAAAATAACCTACTGAAATTAATTAGGGCTGTTTGCATCAGCATGGGTGTAGGGTTATTTGGATCATGTACAACTTACCAGTGGCTACACCTCTGTAGAAAAGTGACTCCCCATCAACCAATTAATTGTCTATAGCTTCTTATCTAGGAGTGGGGCCTCACATGCTCTTCCCTTATCCATGCTGGAATGCCGACGGATCCATTTTCTACAGGTCTTGTGTAGCTAACCAGAGCTGCGGCGAGTTTGTGGGTTCAGAAGTTCAGACAGCATTTCATGGCACTTTCCCACACTCCAGCCCTTACATTTTTTTCCTCCTACCCTCTCCCAACACATTCCCTGAGCCTTGGGCTAGGGTTGATAGAGCTGTCCCATTCAGGGACAGGTAACTTAGGCTCAACAGGTAACTTAGGCCCAGCACTTTGGCCAATTGTGAGTCTTCGCAGTAACTACCGCCCACTGCACAAAAAGCTCCTCCACCCACAGCTGAGAGCAGCAGTAACCTACAGGCATGAGGATCAGAACTAGGTGACTTTTACCTTCTAGGTGACTTTGTTTTGTGTCACCTTGACACAGGCTAGAGTCATCTGAAATGCCTCCATAATATTCAGCCTAGGGCATTTTTTTTTTTGAGACAGGGTTTCTCTGTAGCTTTTGGTGCCTGTCCTGGAACTAGCTCTGTAGACCAGGCTGGCTCCGAACTCACAGAGATCCGCCTGCCTCTGCCTCCTGAGTGCTGGGATTAAAGGCGTGCGCCACCACCGCCCAGCTGGCATTTTCTTAATTAGTGATTTGTAGTGGGAGTCACTGTATCTAGGTAACATAAAAGGTTACATAACGCCTTACTAACTTTATTTTTTAAATGCTAATGAAGCAGGGACAACAGCCGCTGAAAGGCATTGGGTCAGAAAAAAAACCTGCTGAAGTGAGTCAGCCTGTGTCCTGCAAGGATGTTCTAACACTAGAATGGAAACCAGGAAAGGCATTGCGATGGGGTCAAGGTCCTCCTTATGTTTCTGCAGGAGACGGGGAGTTGTGGATAACATCAAAATTAATAAAATTTCGACATGAGCAAGAGAAGTCTCTTGGATGCCTTGGCTGCTGGCAAGGATAACACAACTCTGGAAAAACACACGGAAAGTTTTGGAAGCAGACAGCTAATCCTCCTACTTGGGGAACAGTTTAAGAAATTGTCTGAAGAAGGGAAAGCAATAATTGATTGGCTAGGGAACCTTTGAATGCTACAACTTTGTTCCTTGCTGTGTTGTCTGTGGTAACTGCACAGGTAACGGGGACTAATCATGTATATATGCTTATATTCCCAATCCTCCCATTAACAAAAGGGTAATTTGGGGGAGATATGGGTATTTCTGTCATGGTCAAAGAATCCTCTTGGCTACCTAGTCCTTAAGACCACAGAGGACCTGCTAGGTCCAAGGAAGAGGGTAAAGAAATTGCAAATGATACTGTGGGAGTGCAAGGTGTTTCTATTTGTATGGGTAATGGAACAAGCAGTCTAAATATGACTTTTCAAATATGGCTATCCATAGTTAATACTACCCAGTATTTTCATTATAAACTTTATTCGCTTCATGCTTCTGGAGGACAGGAGATTAATACTGCTAATTCCTTAAATCTGCCATTTTGTGAGATGTGGGATACCAACAAGGAGTTGACCAGATACACTGGCAACAATGTAAATGCGAGAACCCTGGGGTGCGTGTTAGTATCTCCCAGGGAGAAGTCATTGATTGGAGCCCCTACGGCTTTCCTCAAGGAAAATATTCTCACTCAGAATTGAGATGGCAAAGGCATAGTTTGAATGGAACTAGAGAAATTCGTTCTACTGTGGATGAACCTACCCAATGGCATGGATTTGGCATGTCAGCTCCTATGTTGCAGTTTGGCAATTCATTTCAGACTAATTTGTGGAAATTAGCAAGTGCCTTACATCCTCTTAACATGTGGAAAGGAAAGTTAAACATTAATGATGGTTAGTATCCTTTGTCCTTTAGATAAAATCAAAGCCATTACTTTGGAGCCTGTGTACCATTATCTTGTGTATTACAAAAAGGGCCTATACAATGGCACCCGAGTAACGATAGTATCACTTGTGAGTGATATACTTTTCATACCTGTATTAATCCTAGTATGTTATTGGATGTCACTTCTGAAAGTTTATATATTCTTAGAGCAAGGCTAGCAGTTTGGATGCTGGTGAAGTTGTCAAGGCCATGGCGAGACTCACCTGTGGTGATCCTAGTCCAGAAATTTGCTGAGAGAATATTAAGAACTTGTAGAAGGTTTGGATTGGTTGTTGCTGTGGTTACGGGAATTATTGCATGGACTGCTGCTGTGGTGGCAGCTGGACTGGCCCTTCATAAGGAAATCCAGACTGCTGAATTTGTTAAAGACTGTCATAAAAATTCTGCAGAACTTTGGACTAAGTGAAATAGAACAGATAGTGAGGTAGTTAATGAAATTGCTGATTTGAGACAAACTGTAATCCTAATGGGAGATCAGTTAGGGACACTGAGAGAGCAAATTAAATTAAAATGTGATTGGAATGTTACATCTTATTGTAGTACACCTTTAAGGTTTAATGAAAGCAATTATGATTGGGAAAGGGTTAAAATGCCTTTTGGGGTCACCCTAATTCTTTTCAAATGATTTATGATTTACAACAAGAAATTAAGGAAACGTTTTAAAAATAAGTTAACTGTGTATCTAGGATGGATGTTATGGAAAACACTGCAGATACTATAGCTTCATTTAACCCTATGTATCATTTTAATAAATTTATTTTTTTATTTATTTAAAAGTTTTTTTCATTTTACATACCAACCACAGGTCTTCCTACCTCTCCTCCTCCTGCTCCTCCCCTCTACCTTCCCCCCCCCAACTCCCCATTCACTCCACAGTAAGGCCTCCCATGGGGAGTCAACAAAGTCTGGCATATCAAGTTGAGGCAGACAAGCTCCTCCTCCTTGTATTGAGACTGAGCAAGATATCCCTCCAGACTCCCTTAAGGTAGTCAAATGCCTTGTCATCTATTTAATAGATTTTTTTATTCTAGTGATATACTTGTTTTTTTGCTGTAATAATTTTCCTGGCTTTAAAATGTACTCTGGCTTAGCTACATAAGATATGTATTATTATGAGATAACATAAGAGAGAAAAGGCTGTCTTCACTGTGGCTACATAATCTTCAACATAATCAAATCAGCTTTAACTAAAGGGTGAAATGTAGTAGGAATCTAGTAGAATCACTGTATCTAGGGTAAACATAAACTGTAAAGTTGTTTCTCACTGGTCTAGGGTTTCATGTATTAGTGTTTGTTGAAGAAACCTGGACCTTGAAGACATCATATAAAGAACAGTGATTGTTTCCAATAATTTATAGAGCTGTTTTTCTGAAGGGGTTATTCATCTGCTGCATATCTTTGGTCACAAGACTATCCAGGCACACCTAGAGGTCTTGTATTATTGAATACTGCAAAGAGTGCATAATAAGGACTAAAGGTTGCAAAGGTGTAATGATTTTCTTCAGATAACATTTAGAATAAATCAAAAGGGCTTTTGACATGAGGAATTTTCTGTATCCCAAACCAACCTTTGTGTGCAGTCAATAAATATGCTTCACAACAGAGGTCTGGAGTTCAGTACTCAGAAACTGTTCCTCTTTGCTGCCAGAGAGCCTAAATTGTATTCTGGGATGACTCTCCTGCTTTGAACAGATTGTGCAACACAGAACACCTGACAGTGATTGATGGGGGAGGGCCCAACCCATATGGGCAGTGTCATCCCTGGGCTGGTGGTCCTAGGTTATAGGCAGAGGCTGCTTGTACATTCTCAGCCACCCAGACCTGAAATAATCACACAGAGACTATATTAATTGCAATATTGTTTGGCCAATAGCTTAAGTATATTGCTAACTAGCTTTTATATCTTAAATTAACCCATTTCCATTATTTTATATTTTACCACGAGGCTCGTAGTTTACCGGTAAGTTTCCCGGGTGTCTGTCTCCTTGGGCAGCTATATGGCATCTCTTTGACTCCGCCTTCTTTCTCCCAGCATTCAGTTTAGTTTTCCCTGCCTAGGTCTATTCTGCCCTGCTGCAGGCTCAAAACAGCTTCTTTATTAACCAATATCAATAAAACATATTTACAACATGCAGAGGGGAATCCCACATCACTAGGCTCTGTAAGAAAGTGGATTAAGCAAGCCATGAGGAGTAAGCCAGTAAGCAGCACCCCTCTGTGGCCTCGGCATTAGTTCCTGTCTTCAGGTTCCTGCCCTGTTTGAGTTCCTGTCCTGACTTCCTTTGATAGTGAACAGTGATGTGGATGTGCAAGCCAAATAAACCCTTTCCTCCTCAAGTTGCTTTTGGTCATGTGTTTTATTACAGCAATAGTCACTCTAACTAGGACAGCAATTTGTCACTATGTTTTTTTTTAATCAATAATGATAGTAGGTTCCCAATAGGGCTTTTAAACTCATATCCAGGTTTACAGTAACAGGCGTGGATTTCCTCTCATGGAGCAGGCCTCAGGTTCAATAGGAAAATGGTTGGCTATCACCACGGTATTCAGGCCACTAGTGTACCAGTGGACATGTCTTGCCTGGTAGGTCAGTATTGCAGGATGAAGGATTCAGTGTTGGGTAAGACCACTGGTGACTTTTCTCTCTCAGCGGCCTGCATAGTACCATTTGGCACTCTGAAAGCTAGCCAACTTAGAGACATTTCCACATGATTGGTTTTTCTGTGTCCTTCAAACGCAGTGTATGTTGTCTACCACAATAGATCTCACCATCTAGTTCTGGTGGGTAACCAAGAACAATGGCAAGAACCTGGGTTTTGATGATCTCTGGAGCCTCCCTAACCAGCAACCATAGGCACTAGTACATTTGTTTAATAACCCGTGGCTTGGAGGAATAGCATTATCTACCCATGCAAGGTATCTCTATACAAACTCCTCTTTAATTTTTTTTTAGTTAGCTTAATGTAGCTGGAGACTGCATATTTGTTTCTCGGCTGCCCAGACCCAAATAATCATACAGAAACTATATTAATTACAACACTGCTTGGCCAGTGACTCAGGAGTATTTCTAAATAGCTCTTACATCTCAAATTAACCCATTTCTATTAATCTGTGTATTACCACAAAGATATAGCTTATAGGTAATGTTCCAGCATCTGCCTCCTTCAGCAGCAACATGGCATCGCCTTGACTCTGCCTACTCTCTCTATATATATATCTCTGTTCATTTTTCCCACCTGGTTTTACTCTGCTAAGCCATTGGCTAAAACAGATTTATTAATCAACCAATGAAAGCACCACATATACAGAAGGACATCCCACATTACCTCCCCTTTTCTGTCTAAATAAAAAGGAAGGTTTTAACTTTAACATAGTAAAATTACATATACAAAACAGTTATCAAGCAAGAATTACAGTTAATGAAACAAGCTCCACCTGGAGCAGAAGCCAGGAGCAAATCCAGCCCTGGGAGCCAACCCAGTCCTGGGACACTGATTGAGCCAACGACCTGACTTAGAGCCCGCGACCTCCACTGGAACCGAAGTGGGACTGAACCAGTTACCTAGGACAAGGAGAGAATGGGCTCCACCAGGAGCAGAAGGTATGAGTCAACCCGGTCCTGGGACTCGAGTGGAACAGGATTGACCCAGCGACCCGATCCAGAGCCAGTGATCTCCACCAGAACAGGTCTAACTCCAAGCCAGGGACATCTACAAGAGGAGATCCAGACCAAGATTTACAGAAACAGATCAAAGCCAGCAGCCTAGACCAAAGTAGGCTTGAGACAGCAAACTCCAAGAGAACAGACCAAAATACAGGAACACTGAGCTACCTCAAACTCCAAGAGAACAGATCAAAATACAGGAACACTGAGATACCTCCAGGAACAGGAATAACCAACGAAGTAACTAGAATTGGGACACTGACTGTACCACTAGGAAAACCATCTTAGCTTTTGATCTACCGGCACCTAGGAAATTATTCAACAGAATCTTAGACACCACCAACCATACCTATTAGAGGAAAAGATGAGTAGAAAAATTAGATCACAAGCTACACCACAAAGAACAACACAATACCAGTGAAACCCAAAGACCCTACAAAAGTAAGACTGGAACAACCAAATATGGATGACCCAGAAGAAAATGATCTAAAAAATAACCACAAGAGAATATCTGAAATTATTAAAGATAAATTGAGAAATTACCTTAAAGAAGTGGAAGAAAAAACAAACAAAAAATTGGAAGATATCACCAAATCACTTAAAGAAAACCAAGAAAAAGAACTCAAACGTATAACAGAAACTATTCAGGTCTTGAAAACTGAGATAGAAAAAAAAATAAAGAAAACACAAGCCGAAGGAATTAAGAAACAGAAATCATGAGGAAAAGAACAAGAACCACAAATGCAAGTACGAACAACAGAATACAAGAAATGGAAGAGAGAATCTCAAGTGCGGAAGATAAAATAGAGGAAATAGACTCATCAGTTAAAGAAAACATTAAATCTAACAAAAGACTAACCCAAAATATCCAGGAAATATGGGACAACATAAAAAGGCCAAATCTTAGAATAATAGGTATAGAAGAAGGAGAAGAAAGTCAAC